>JANKKB010003266.1:8677-24577 GCA_026225775.1 Bursera palmeri
AAAATGAGAAATATGACTTTAATTGGGAAAGTAATGTATAATTGTGCTTATGGTTTTGTTTTAGAAAGACTAGCATGGACTAATTACATCTCAGAAACATAATTTAAACTGTATGCAGTTTATATTGAAAGTGTTAAGAAGGCTTAAGACTTTTAGACCATACATTGTAAACATTAACAGCCATTCTTGAGTTACATGTATGAGTTATATGCATGCTTTTGGCAAAATATATGCTATTAGCATGTAACTGCAGAGGATCTTAATACGTGAGTATGATAAATTCATGGGATTATAGAATAAGATTTTCTTTTTCTTTTTCTTTTTTTCGTCTTTTCTCTTAGCCTTTTTCCTTGTAGCTTGAATACAATATCGTGAGTCCTTGCTAGATGTAATCAAATTATTGTTTCAATTACAGATACTTTCTTCTTCTTCTTTCGCATATCAATTGAACCTATATATGTTAGAGGGAAGAGATAAATAACTCAGCCTCACACTATATCATAGGCTTACAGTGTCTTGCTTGAGGTTCATTTTTGGAATTAAAGAACACATCTTTATTAATGGTTAAGAATGTGAGAACTACATGAAGGTGTTTACCGGTCAGTTAGACTTTAAATGTGAATTATCCTTGAGGATTAAGTATTCGAGAGGCTGCTAATTAAGTTACCAAAGACAAAGGAGTCTTAGGGATTGTGAATTTGGTCAGGAGGTATAGAGCTTTATTAGGGAAATGGCTGTGAGGGTTTCCTTTAGACCAAACTCATTATGGCAAGCTTTTATCAAAAGTATATATGGTCTCATGAGAATGGGTGGGATGTGAAACTAGCTCTTCGTTTTTCTTATACTAGTTTTAGAAATCAGTTCCTTTTGACTATCTTTACTAGTTTTAGAAATCAGTTCCTTTGGACTACCCTCTTTCTCAGCCTTTCTGAAGTTGGAGCTTGGAAAGGAGAGTTAATTCTCTTTCGGGAGGATGTGTGGTTAGAAACTCTGCTATATGCTCTTCAATTTCCTGACTTTATAGATTGTCAAGACACCATATCCTTGATAATAGGATATGGTAGTCTCATCATCTCCTTGGGTTGGGATTGGAACTTTAACTTTTTGAGGAATTTGAATGATGGAGATATCCTAGAATTTGCAGACCTTTTAGCTTTGATAGAATAAATTTTACTTGAATGATATGAGCAGGGATTAGAAGAATTTGGAATCTATATCCATCCACCTGTTTTTACGTAATTCCTTCTGCAATTGGCTAATTGATGATCAATCATTTATTCTATTCTAGTCAACACATATGATTCGGGAAAGCCAAAGTGCCTTATAAAGTTCAAATGTGCTTGGGCAACCTCTCTTGTTAAAATCAATGCTGGTGATGTTTTTCAAAGAAGGTTTCCAGGTAACCATAGAGATGATGGAACCCACAATTTCTTTATCTATTTCTATTTACTACTTTTTTCATTATTATTTTAATTAGATTTTATTTACAATGCCTAGAAAAAGGGAAAAAGTGTGGTCGGAAAGGTTATAGTAGCAAAAGCCATTGGAATTCCAAACTGGTACTTGTCCCCCTCTTCTTGTGTTTTGTGTAGAAGAAATATGAAAAAGAGAGTATCAGCTTTACTTTCATTGCAGTTTTTCTTTAAGTTTAAGGTATAAAATTTTCCAGGCAGCAAAATTATGTGGGCTGTTCCAACCTTTTGGTGCGACTCTTTTAGAAAATTTCTAGGGTTTGGTAATGAAGATAAGGAAAAATCTTATGCAGGTGTGCTGTTTTGGCTACTTTGTGGATGATTTGACAGGAGAGAAACAGGAGGATTTTTGGGGATAGATGTTTATGTGAGGAAGCTACTAATATTATGTGGGAAATAGTCCTGTTTCTTATTTCTCTTTTCACTTAAGTCTCAAAAGCTTTACAGGATACTTCTTTTTCTTTATTCATTCAACTGGGAAGGAGTTTTCATTAATTTTATGCTATTACCATTATTATTATTATTATTATTATTATTATTATTATTATTATTATTATTTTAAAAGTAACTCCTACCATCCAAATTTTTCTTTCACAAAGGATAGAGAGTTAAAAAAAAGGACCAAAGAACTATTCTCTTGAGACGAGACAAATTTCACAATCTCATGTTTGACAAATCTTAACTATTTTGATGTGCTCAGCAAAGAGTCTCTCTACAAATTTCAAGAGGAAGTTTGGGGTCTGGATCAGCTGTTGTCTGTTAGTCTGCAATTCAATTTCATTTGTGCCTGTCATAAGATATTGATGAGATTTATAGGCTTTTGTTTGAATCTCTCCCTTTGAGTTTTCTGGAAAACTGCTTTTTTAAATTGTTTGCTGGATGAGGAACAGTTCTTGAAATCTAGAGCTATATGTCACAAATAAAGTTTAACCATTGAACGTCTTGGACTCTGCACTCTAATGATATAAAATATGTTTACTTCCTCCTTTTATTTTATTTTTTCTTCTGTTTCTTACATAGCCGAATTCTGGCTTTATATTCTACAGTAATCCAAAAATTTATGATGTGTACAACTGATATGTTACCTCTTGCTTTTGTGAACTTTCTCTAATATCCACATTATTGATCTCTTTTCCCTTTCTGTTTTCAAGATATTTTTCAAGATTTTGTGCTTTATTTGTGGTGTTCTTCAATGAGCACAGGACAGGGTTAATTATTTTAACGGTTTGATGTATCGTTCATATTTCCTAGTGATAGTATCTTTAAAGCTGATTATGTGATATTCCAATGTAATACATTTTTATTTCTTTCCTGTAGTTATAAAAGCATTAAATATTCTATATAAGTAGCTCCCTTTTTTTCCCTACACATTTTATTTTGAATCACCATAATATTTGTTTAGTACGATATTCTTTCAGAATGGTGGACTTGATTTTTGTGCATATTGACTTTGATTTCAGCTGGGCAATGTACAGTGCCCCCGTGATACTCATTTTTGGGTTTATGAAGATGGATCTTATGAGGAAGAAGGTCAAAATAACATAAAGGGGAACATATGGGGAAAGGTTAACTCATGATCTGTGGATCGTGGATTCTTGTTATAATTTAACTATGACAAAGGTTTGAATTGATTTTTAATAGACTTGCATTATGGTTTTTGGTAGGCAGGCATCTACTCGTTTCATTTGCTCGTTGTTTTCATTGCCTGTACCACCTGGAAATCCTCAGGGGCAAAAAGACGATCCAACTACTTTTTCGGGTAGGTCGATGCCTGAGTATCTAGAGCAGGGAAGGGTACAGAAACTTCTGTTGTTTGGGTTGGAAGGGTCTGGAACCAGCACCATTTTCAAGCAGGTATTACTATGTTTTTCAAATTGTTTCATTTCATATGCATTGTCTGAAAAGATTTTTTGATGCCACTTTACAAAATATATCATACTTTAAAATGGTTTCCTTGTTAAATTTTGCTTTCATCCTTTATCTCGTTGGAGGTGTCAGCAGAGGCATATTAATATTTTCTCAGCTCTTACATTGATGTTCATTGGTTGGCTGTTGCTCAATGATCAATTTGTAATTTAACATTGATAATATCAACACATAGGTTAAATTACTTTCATCTGTTAAGACTTCTGCATAGCCCTTAAATTGAACCAGCATTGTGACCTTTGTCAGCAAGCAAAAACTGCAATTGTTATGGTATGTCTACCTTATAGTCTTCTATGCTAAATTTTTTGGTTTTTAGCAGAAAACCATGTAGTATTTCCTACAACGTATAGTTCTTTCCAGAATAACCAGGCATACAGCATGATTTTATGCACAAAATAAGTAATATTTCCAATTCCAGGGAAACTTTCTTCAGTTTTCCTGAATTATTTGAATCTTGCACTCAATATTATTATTTCTTTGCTAGTTTTATGGTCCTTCTTCAAGGTGTATTACTATATTGGAATGACAAGGATATCATTTCTTCTTTCATGGAACAGGCTAAGTTTTTATATGGAAACAGGTTCTCTCCGGAAGAGGTGGAGAATATCAAACATATGATTCAAAGTAATATGTACAAATATCTTAGCATATTACTTGAGGGGCGAGAGAGGTTTGAAGAGGAAGCTTTAATTGAGAGAAGAACTATTTTGGATGATGAAGAGTCCGTTCCAGGTATTGCCTTATCTGCCTCTTTTAGGATGCCAACATTGTCTTTTTAGCAAGATGAGTCATCAGTGGTTATTTTGTAGATTTATTTTGTTTTTGCTTGACCCAAATTTCATTGTTGGGTTTTTCGTTAGCTTCATAGATGTTGATGTCATGTGTATTCTGGTGCTACAACATAGGTAGTCTCAAACAGTTTTTTTTTTTTTATAATGTTTATGTTTATTTTACTTTTTATATATGAAAGTATGGAAGATGGTGATTTTTTTGAAGTCATAATTAAAAGTTGGTGAAAAGGTAAGAGGAAAATATTGATTTTGTCAATATTTTGGGGCTCCCAGAGTTCATAGTGCATTTCTAGTCAAATTAAAAAATATGGTCTTTTCTCATTTCTTTTTTTCATTTCTTCTTTGTCTTTAGGCAAAAGCTAATCGAATTCATGGTTAGTTCTATACACTATGGATTTGTGTTGTTGAACTATAAATGTAGTTTTCACATGATAAACACTTCAGTGTTAAGTTGGATCTCTCTCTCTCTCTCTCATGGATAATTGTGTGGTTGAAACTTTTAGCTTAGTTTTCGCATGATAAACACTGAACAGTGTTTTGGATCAATCTCTCTGCCCCTCTCTTTTGGTTTACTCTGACAGAAATAGTAAAGAAAACAGAATAAGCTGTTTCCAAAGGAAAATTACATAACCTTGATGACAACTTTGCAAGGATTTTTGCATAAACTGACAGGATTGGCAAAATAAAGATACTAATTTTTATAGTATGTTATTTATTCACCAAAAAGAAAGAAAGAAAAGTAATGTAACAGTTAATTTTGAGAGTATCTTTAATATTTCTTCTTATAGATTACTCTCTTAGCTGCGGTGACACTTTTAGTTCATAAGGGTACATTAGCGTAGATGAATATGTTGTCCTGTTACAGAGAATTCAAACATTGAAATAAGTTGGTGGTTTCTTTGTTTATTTTCTTATATTTTGCTAAATTCTGCTTAAATTACAATTAAGTCGCATTAAGATAATGTCTAACAATTTCTTATGAAGGCTCAAGATTGTCTTATGTTAGCTGTTTTATTCTTCATCACCAATTAAGTAAATTTTCACTAATCTAATTTTAGTTGTTTCTCTCTCTCTCTCTCTCTCTCTCTTTTTAATTATAAATTTGCAGCCATATCTATATAATTTGTCTTCATATTAATTTGACTGATTCTCACCATAATTCTCTATCCAGAATTCATAATTTTTGGGTAGTCTTGCCGTCCCCATTTCTCCTCTTGTTTAGGAAATTTTGTATCATAAAGAGAAAATAATGCGTTAAAAGTGAGTCTAAGGTGTTTTACTTGTGGTCATGAATAACCTTACTAAGTGGTTTACTGTTAAACAAAATTCAGGTGAAACGAGTGTTCAGGAAAGTAGGCAATGTATCTATTCAATCAACCAAAGAATCAAGCATTTTTCTGACTGGTTGCTGGATATCATGGCTACTGGTGATTTTGATGCATTCTTTCCCGCTGCAACACGTGAGTATGCGCCCATTGTTGAAGAGATCTGGAGGGATCCTGCCCTTCAGGAAACATACAAGAGAAGGGAGGAGTTGCATTGTCTTCCTGATGTGGCCAAATATTTCTTAGATCAGGTGTGCCTCAAGTGTCATTTTGATTAGTGTTTGTTTATTTGTTTGTTATTTCTTTATTCTTAAATTTTGGCATTTGTGTTTCATATGCACACTCTTTTCCGAGCCCCTCTTTTACATCCTTTAATTTCCCTCTCTGTTAAGCCCTTTTCTATATTCTCCAACCTCAGGGTGAATTGGAACTCCATGGGCCATATAGCAGGAGTTTTTATGTCAACTCCATTTATTTGTGACAAGTCGGCTTAAGATTCTCGGTTTCTCTTCGTTTATGCACGAATTTCGGGTGGTCGGGAAACGGTGATTACCCAAGGTAGACGGGTTTGAGGACCTGAGAATAGGAAACACGTTTAGGGTTTCCGGTGTTAACCCTCCAAAGTTCAAGTTAGATTCTGACACACCAAAAATTTATAGAGAGGGAAGCTTTTAAACAAGAAAAATTTAAATAGAAAAAGTTGAGAGGGCAAATTTGTGCATATCTTAAGTCTAAACATAAGAGTTTATATAGCCAAAGGGTCTACCTCAAGAACCTGGTGGTTTGAGACAACTGTTTATAGCTATGGTGCTCCTTTTTTAGATGATCCAGGTCGTCTACCATGTTTGATGCTATTGTCCCTAGAGAAAGTTTGGCGGTATGGAGGTGGTCATCCCAAAGGAGATTGACATGCTCAATCCATCATGCCACTCAAATCTTTTGGAGGTCTGACTGGCCAAGGCGATCTTCCATTGAAGCTTTGTCATTGGGTGACCTCTCATTGATGCTAGGTCATTAGGAAATCTCCCATTGAGGTCATGGGCTAGCTGACGCTAATGTTATGACCATTATGGATAGCCTTTGATTGCCCATGATCTCAGGAGGAGATTGCCTAATGACCGGGCGTCAATAAGAGGTTGTCTAGTGACAAGGCATCAATGTAAGATCTTCTTATGCTAGCCGGACCTCCAAACTTTTAAGTGTCATGATAGGTTGAACATATTAGACTCCAGCTAGTTGATCAGTTCTATATTGCCTTGCTTTTTTTGGGGACGGTCGTCGTAGACATAGTAGACAACCCTAGCCACCTAAAAAAAAAAGCCACAGTTGCATATAGTTGGCTGGCTTCCACCTCCCGAGTTGCAAGGTGGACCTCTTGGCTATATAAACCCTCATGTTTAGGCTCAAGGTATGCACACATTTGTCCTCTCAACTTTCTCTATCTAGATTTTTCTTATTTGAGAGCTTCTTTCTCTAGAGATTTTTGATATGCCGAAATTTTACTTGAGTGTTGGAGAGTTATTGTCCACACCCCTAGCTGTGTTTTGTGTTCTCAACCTTCGGTGTCTACGTTGAGTAACTGCATCGGAAAGCACAAAACCCACTGGGTCGCCCACCCCCTTTTCTTTTCTTTAAAAAAATAAAAAATAAAAAAAATAATAAAATCGTGCATCAATGCTCAACACTTTAGTTCTTTAGAAGTTCTATTTTTTCTTGTCCGTGTATATGAAGCCTGACAGTGTTTTCTGTTCTCAACCTCAGTGGTCTGCCTTGGGCGAGTCCCAGTCTTTCGACCACCCAAAATCCATGCATCAACACTCTTAGTTCTTTACAAGGTCTATTTTTCTTGTCTGTGTATATGATGGTGGATGAAGTCTAAGAGTATTGAAGTAATGCAAAAAAATGCTGCAACTCGAAGATAGATTTAAATCCTTGCGATTTATTTATTATTATTCTCTTTTAGAAATAAAGCTCCATCTATATTCAAGAAGCGGTACACCATTGAAGGAAAAACAATCAAATCATCCAGGCATAGATTCTTTAAGATGGTTTTTCTAACCACTCACTTTTTCTTTGAGATCAAAGCCCATACTTTATTAATGACTGATGAAGATATTAGGAACTGAACTTGTAGATTAGGGCCTCAAAATTGTTTATTCTTTTTATAGGTGAATATTTCTCTATGCAGGAATAAAACCTGCATAGTTGGGTTGGAAGACTAGGGGTTATATTTGATTTTGATTTATCATTTTTAACATCTCTAATTCAAAAACGGACATGAACAGTTGGTTCCATTCACATCCTTTATGGGAGATGGATAAATTCCCATTTATAAGATGGGAACAAAATAAGAGAAAAATCCATCCTTGTTCTTATTCTTTGTGTTTACTAACTGAAAGAAACAAAATTACAATCTTGTGATTGAAATTGGAGTTTTTATGAGGGCTGGAGTCTGATAATATTGATGCTTTGTTTCCATGCAGGCTGTTGAAATATCTAGTAATGAATATGAACCTTCAGAAAAGGACATTTTATATGCCGAAGGAGTCACTCAAGGCAATGGCCTTGCCTTCATGGAATTTTCATTCGATGATAGAAGCCCCATGTCAGAGGTCTACAATGATAATTTAGAATGCCCACCTCCGTTGACGAGGTAAAACCTTCATGCTTTTCATTTTTTAATGTTTATCATTTCATCTTTAACCTTTGCTATTTTATTTTCTTTATTTTTGTTTCTGCAGTTGAAACTATTTCCACTCATTTGCCGAAATTTCATCCTGTTTCAGGTACCAATTGATTCGCATAAATTCCAAGGGACTGCATGATGGTTGTAAATGGCTGGATATGTTTGAGGATGTGAGGGCAGTTATATTCTGTGTTGCTCTAAGCGACTATGACCAATTGTGGGCCCGTGGTACAAGTACTCTTCAAAATAAAATGCTGGCTAGCAGAGATATGTTTGAGAGTCTAGTGAGACATCCATGTTTTCAGGATACCCCATTTGTGCTTTTGCTGAACAAATATGATGCCTTCGAAGAAAAGATCAACAAGGTTCCTTTGTCGACTTGTGAGTGGTTCAAGGAGTTTAGTCCTGTGAAGCCCCATAATAGCAGTAATCAATCACTGGCACAGCAAGCATACTACTATGCTGCCGTGAAATTCAAGGAGCTATATCTTTCGATTACTAGCCGCAAGTTGTTTGTTTCCCAGACCAGGGCCCGTGAGCGTACTTCGGTTGATGAAGCATTCAAGTATACAAGGGAGGTCCTCAAGTGGGATGAAGAGAAGCATGAAACCATGTTCATGTATGGAATGGCTGGGGATGACTCAATGTATAGTATGGAGTTGAGTTCATCTCCTTATATAAGACAGGAATGAGTCCATCTAATTCTATTTTTCGTCTCCACGTATAAAGACTGGCAGGCATTTCTAACTGAAACCTGATAGGTTTTTCTTACTGATTTCATTAACCGAGCAAACGAAGAGGAAATAGAGTCAGTTTGGCCCTTTGGAAATCAGGCTTTTTTTTTAAGGATCCTGCTGGTTCATGTGGCATGAGTTATTGATCACTGATTGGATAAGACCTGATCTGATAAGGAAGCTTGTATATTTTGGAGGTAACTTCTTATCTGTATAGTGTGACACCCTCAATAATGAGTAAAGCCAGTACTTTCTGAATCAATTTTTCATTGAAATTATTTTGTAAATGTTTGTAACACAGACATCACCTTCTTGCAAGGCAAAACAAGCTTTTCAATGAATGCTCATTCAGAGAAGACACTAAAATGTATGCTTGTTTTGTGGACTTTTGGTAATATTCTATGAATTTTATTAATTCATGTATGAATGAAGTACAACATGATGTGGAACTTTACTCTGAACTTTCATGGGTGTGTTGGTTAAAACATCTTCTTTCTATAAGAGTCATTTTACCAACATTAGTTATATATAAGAATTATAAATAAATATATTAAAGTAGTAAATGTGTGTGTAAAATTTGTAAACTATGAGAAAAAATATATATATTTAAAAATTTATACAAATTATTTCAATTTTTATGTATATATTTAAAATTATAAAATTTGTAAACTATAAGAAAAAAATATATATTTTTAAAAATTTATACAAATTATTTCAATTTTTATGTATATATACAACCATTATATGGGTGGTTATAGTGTCAAAAAATAACATTTAGTATAATCCATTACAAGTTTTATATAAACATTTACAACTTTTATATGTTTCATTTACAATTTTTATATGTATGTATCCATTACAGTCAAATCTTTTTTTATTAAAGTATCCATCATAAATTAAAAAATTGGAAAACATAAATTTAGAAATTATAAATAATTTAATTACCACATTAATATATTAATACACAACAATTTTAAATCAATTAGCATAATTTGATATGTAAAAGTTGGAAAACAGTAGAAGATGTATATTATTGTTCTAAATTTAATATAAAGTTCAAAAGAGATAAAATTGCTAAAAAAAAATAATCTTTTTTCAATATTAAAACAATCTATGACCATTCAACACATATTTAAACCAATCAATAAAATTTATATTAAAATAAATATATCAAATAATATCTTAAATTTTCTACCTAAAATTACGTGTTCTTGAGTAATAATTTTCTATCTTAGATTGCATTCTTGGATTACATCATAATTCAAGGCAAATATAGTACAAAAATCCCATCAGGTTGTGCCCACAAGAGGAACCTGACCCAAGCCATGTTCAATGGTCCAAGTCAGACTGGGTCAACATGTAACCCATTTAAGACACATAAAAAACGTGTCCAAGGTGCCACACGGTGCACAGAAGCACAACCCACATCTAAATCTCTAGACCGATGGGAAAGCAGTACTTACGTCTATGGTTACATGCAAATATGCCATTAACAACCATTTGACAACACTTATTTAACAGTTGCTTTTGACCAATCATGATTAAATGATTCTTACCAACCATGATTAATAGATCATTGAGCTCCAAGCAAAATCAACATTACAAAAACCACATCAAACGGGGGAGCTACCAACAAGTTATACTATTCAAGTTACGTATGCTAAATTACTCTTTAAACACTCATATCTTGATCATTGAATTGAGCATTGGAGTTGAAAAATCATGCTATCACCATTAACGATAACAATTTTTTGTGTTTGCAAGAAAGTAGATTCAACATAAGTTGTTCTTCAAATTTTTTTTCTTGTTTTCTTGTTTTACAAGAGATCTGGGTCATCTGAATTAATTTGACACAAACAATCTTTAAATAACTCATAGCATCGCATATTACTCAAGATGAAGAAAATTATAGTATTACTTGGTATGTATAATAAATCATTTATCTATTTGATGGTGATCTATAAGTGATGAATTTATGTCAATAACAAACGAGATGTCATGCAACTTGGGAGACTTTGTATATCAATTAATAAACGAGATGACATTTTTTTAAGATTGCCATAACTCAAGATTCAAGACTTAAAAGTTAATAATCTATTCTCCTTTCCTATGTTTTCTTTAGAAATGACTTCAAAAGCAAAGACTTGAACGGGGCCGAAACTGCGTTGCCGGCTCGGTCTTCTCATCTCCATTGTTTATTACCAAAAAGCCTTTGAGATCTGTTACAGAATCAAGTTCACCTTCAATAGTTTTAAAACTATCGCAGAGCTCCCATTATCAGAGTATAAAAATATCCTCTACATTTTAAAAAATTTTAGATAATTATCGTAGAATCACTTGGGATGAAAATTCGAGATAAAATTTTAGAAAGAGTAGTATTATTCTTGTAAGAAGTATTTATGATATTTACACAAGTTCAATTGTTATAAACCCTTAAATTTTATAACCATTAGGTTAACACATGTTTTAAAATTTTTAAAATTATAAAAATCTCATAAAATTATTCAAAACCCCTTTAATTTTTATAGTTTTTTTCTTTTTAAATACTGGTCAACGAGCTCCAATTTGAAATTGAGCAATAGTACATATATATTAATCCATAAAACTTGATGTATCATAAAATCTCTAGATAGGAAAATTAAATAAGTAAAAATATTTTAATAAATGACTGGAGAAATAAAAAAAGAAGAACCAAACTAGATACAACATTTGAAAAAAGGATTCAACGTTAAAAATTTAAATGTTATGATCCACGTCCGATAGATCAATTGACATAATTTTTTCTATCGTCAATCTCTAATATTTGATAACTTAAGATCTATTAATTCGTTGATCTTTAGTTCTTAAGATGTGTCAATCTTTCAATCTTTAGTACACGAAAACAACAAAAATTATGTTAATTTGTCAGTATGTATATATTTTTACGAGGAACCCCGTAATTGGTTCTATTTTCATAATTCTTTTGTAATCGGTTATCGAATGATTTTGTGCAAGGCTAGAATTATACTGTGTTAATTATTAAACCACATGAGACGGATTTGATAATATGATAAATATGAGGGGTCATTCATACTCTTGGGAATTTGTAAAATTGAACACGTCAAAAGCAAAAGCTGAGTTTAATCAATCAAACGATTTCGTTTTATACACTTCTAATTGAGCGTGCTTGTTTCTTTTCTTTTACCATTTCCCATTTTAACTTTCAAATCTTCAACGGTCAATATTCAAATTCCTTGTATTTGATTAAAAATATTATTTCTAATAATAATAATAATAATAATTACGAAGTCTTTCTTTACAAATAGTATTCAGTTTGAACGCCTCTCTTTTCGTTCTTTCTACTTGCTTTTGAAGGTCTACGCTTTGACCAGCGCTTGTGAGAAATGAAATTCAACTGCTCACGGCATCAACAACAACTTGGATGATTATATAAAGGGAAATAAAACCCCATCAAAACCCTCTCAAAACAAAACTAAAGACGAAGAAGGACTCAATTCTCTTCTGCTTTTGCTTTTTCTGTTGCACGAAAACAAAAACAAAAACAAAAAACAGAAACATGTTCGTTTGGAGAAGAAAGAAACAAAGAGGCGGGAAGAAGCAGCAGCTCCGCCGCCCTGATGAGCTAGTGATCCCGAACCACTTTCGGTGTCCGATATCTCTTGATCTCATGAGGGATCCTGTTACATTATCTTCTGGGATAACCTACGATCGTGAAAGCATCGAGACGTGGCTGCAGGAGGGAAACTTCACCTGCCCTGCCACGAATCAGGTTCTGAGGAGTTTCGATCAGATACCGAACCACACTCTGAGGAAGATGATTCAAGATTGGTGTGTTCAGAATCGAAATTTCGGAGTTGAGAGGATTCCGACGCCGAGAATTCCTGTAACGTCCGTTGAAGTCTCGGAGATTCTCTTTAGCGTTACTGCTTCGGTGAAGCGTTTGGATCGATTTGAGTGCTTGGATTTGGTTAACAAGATCAAGAGATGGGGATTCGAGAGTGAGAGGAACAGGCGATGCATTGTGGATAACGGAACGGCTGGCGTGTTGGCTGCAGCTTTTGATGCATTTGCGAGCGACGTTGAGGGTTTGGAAAGGAATTGTAGCGTTTTGGAGGAGATTTTATCTGCATTGAATTGGATGTTTCCGCTTGATAACGAAGCTCAAGCGTTGCTAAGATCAAAAGCTTCGTTGAAATGCATGGTTTGGTTCATGAACAACAAAGACAGAGACATTTCATCCAAGCAAAACACAATTTTGGTGCTGAACGAGCTCTCGTTTGATCAGCAACAACATGCAGAATCATTGCAAAATACAGGAGCGTTTGAAATTCTAGTTAAGTTCATAGAACGGCCAATTTCTCGTGCAATCACCAAAGCCTCACTAATGGTAATTTTCTCCCTGGTTTCATCGTCATCACCAAATGAGAAAATCAAATCATCATTTGTTGAAATGGGTTTGGTTTCGCTACTTCTAAACGTGATCATCGACGCCGAGAAGAACGCATGCGAGAAGGCTTTAGGCGTTCTCGATAGACTTTGCGAAAGCAAAGAAGGAAGAGAAGAGGTTTACAAAAATGCTTTGACGATGCCAGTGTTGGTGAAGAAGATTTTGCGAGTATCAGACTTGGCAACTGAGTATTCGGTTTCTACAATCTGGAAACTGAGCAAATACGACAAGCAATACGAAGGGAAGGTGTTGTTTGAAGCTCTGCAAGTTGGCGTTTTCCAGAAACTTGTGTTGCTGTTACAGTGCGGTTGTAGTGATTCGACGAAGGAGAAAGCAACCCAGCTTCTGAAATTGTTGAATCCTTACAGAGCTGGCTTGGAATGCATTGAATCTTCAGATTTCAAGAATCTGAAAAGGTCATTCTGATACCTCAAGACAAGTACTTAGTTGATGATCCATGGAGAGCTTTCATAGATTTTTCTTCGATTTTAATTAATTAAGATTTGTTTATTATTCTTTTGTATTAATAATTTTGTAATTAGAATTAAAATATTGCCTTAAATCATAACCTAGTTATTTCGTTACATCTCTTACATCAGAAACAAGAAATTTAAAGATCAAATCTTAGTTTTGTTATTGATTATGAGAAAACTAGAAAGAAAAGGAAAATTCTGAATAAAGACTGATAAAAGGAGCGGTCAAGGCAGCTGGTTGGAAGAAGAAACAATAAACAACCTGCATGAAGGAGTACGTAATATGTCTGTAGAAAACTTCAACACTTTTTCGAGTTACGTACGCCATAAAATTCTGATTAGTCTCAAACACGTCTTGCTAGTGCTGAACCATTCTCATTCAATTCAAACCATCCTCGCAGTTTGATTTGATCAGTTCAATTTCTATCAACTACGGAGTCAAAATTTCATGTACGTGTTACTTATACTATCTATCTATATACGAAAAATTGACCAAAGTGAATAGGTACATGTACGAACAAGTCAAAAACAATATTCAAGAGTTCCCTTTACCCTAATTGATCAAAATTTATGACAAAGTTCGGGTTCAAGCAGTGTTTATTCATCCTTTTACGGATAACGTTTTGTGAAATCGACTACCTACCGAACGTTTCAGAAATCATTATGTATCATTGACGTAGTCAACTGTTATTAATTGGTCAAATCTAGTCAAACATATCCTTAAATAAAACCAAAAGTTGGGGTGTTCATCAAGGCTAGTTATTTTAATAAAATTAATATTCTTTAAACAAAATTAAATATTTCCTTAATATAAAAATCTCACTGCTTAATATTTTCAATAATGTGTAGTGTAATCATGAGTTTATATTAATTTTTTTTTAAAATGATTAATTTATCAAATAGTTCGGCTTCTGATATAATCAATTGAGTTACAAATTTTTTTAGCATTGAGAATATGATAAATGTATATTATAAACATATACAATAACACATTTATCAAAATATTAATTTACGACATTTCAATTCAGTGTTAAAATTTAAAAAAAAAAAAATCATGTCATTCATATTTATGTACTATGACCTAGTCAACATTCACTTAAATTTAGTTGTTTTTCAAACTAGACAAAAAAAAAAAAAATAGTCTTCCTTACTAATTGACCAACTTGATTCACAAAATACTTAATTTACCCTTATATTTAAAAAAAAAAACTATTTAATACAATTTTTAAATATTCATGAGTAGTAACTTTCTTAAATAATGATTTGCGATAATTTTTTAGATAATATTAATTTTTTTTATTAATCACGTAGATTTTGTTAAGTAAAAACTATACGAGGAAAGAATCTCGATACTAGATAAAAAGTTTTTAATTACTTACATAATTTTAGGGATAATCTACTTGCATTTAACTAAATTAACTTCAAGAAAGAAGAGAATTAATTAGTTAACTTTTTGAAGATGAAGTAAAGGAATATTGTTCAAAAATTATAAGCTGAAATTGCCTCCACAAATACGTAAACTCGAGCATGGTTTCGGCAGTTCACTAGTGTGTGAACATATGGAAACAAATTGAAGTGTATATCCGTGTGAAATTGCCAAAAAAAGGTTGGCTGTACACGTTTTTAATGTGCTACGCACTTGCTTCTAAGTGTAATGGATTGATTTGGTTGATTTTCAAAGGCATGAACCACATTGGAAAAATGATAGCATGTCTCTTGCAATTTTCAACACTAATTAAATTGCCTTTCCTATCACATGTGCCACAGATTATATATGAACATACATAAACATGTCCTAATCCCCTCGCTTGTCAATTGTGAAATTGTGACCAAAAAATTGATCTTGTGATAGACATTTTTTGTACAGTGGTGGAGTCACTCTTAAGTCTAACGGGGGACCAATGTAACTCTCTCACGACTATAATGATTCCCTATCATATAATGTAAAAGATAGTATATAAAATTAAATTAAAAATATTAAGTCTCAATAGTCTGAATATTTATATAGTCTATAATGATTCTTTATCATATAATGTAAAAGATAGT
>JANKKB010003268.1:6650-26669 GCA_026225775.1 Bursera palmeri
CAATCCGAAGATCAGGGAGGCCGTTGGTGAGGTTCCTGGAGGGGTTGAGCTTTTGGAGTTTGTTGGGTTTAAATTGGAAGAAGAACGTGGGGAAATGTGGGCAGTAATGGAGGTTCCTGATGAGGAAAGAATTTGTCTGGTTAGGAAGGTGATAGAGTTTTTGGCACCAAGAAAGGTGGAAGAGCCACAAAAAGTTGAGAAGTTGAAGGATGAAGCTTCATCTGAGAGTGAGGAATCCATTGAGCAGAAGAAAGTTGACAGACAGGTATATTGATTGGCGTCGTACTTTGTCTATCTAAAAATATTTAAATTAAGTTATAGGTTTATATTCTGCCGAGTTAAGACTTCAATGTAATCAACTAGTTTCGTAGAAGTAATGTGGGAACGGATGAAATTACTAACTCTTGAAAGTGCTGAAATCAGTTTACATGTAAACAGTATAGTACTATAGTTTATAAGATGTAAGAATGATATTTGCCTTTGTTTGGTCTCTGGTATGGATGTGAGGTATTTAACATGTTAACACAAAAATCATAGACTAGCTGTGACATATGGATTTCGTTTACATGTTTGTTCTCTTAGCTTGACAAGAAAAAGGCCAATATGGGAATTGCGTTGCTATATGGGTTATTGATCCCAATTCAGTCCAGAAACAGAACCTATACTTTATAAAATATGACAAAGTTGATTAAACATGTTAATATTGGATTATTTGGGAGGATTCTCTGTGGATACTGGCTCGAGGGCTAGTATGGTGCCTAGAATCTTCTTCTAGAATGCCCTTTAAGTATCTGTATCTGCTTCCAATCAAATGACTACATCAGTTTTGAGGATTTTTCACCACTATTGACCTTTATATGTCTTTACATACTTTTATATCTTCTTCCAGGAACTGAAATTTAATGCTACGACGTGAAGAGAACTAGATATATCATTTGTCCTACATCCATCTTTGTACTTTTTAATTAAGTAAATAGACAAATTTAGAGATTTTTCTTCCTTCTAAAATAAATCACAAAATATGTCAAGGTTTTTGTTAGATATGTTACAGACATTCATTATTGTTATACAATTACATAGTTTGGGAGAATAGAGACTTTCTAATACTGAAGTTTATTATTTGATTTTCATTTGAACATAATAACTCTGAATGCCGACCTTTTAACAGAATGTGATACATGAAAGATTTAAACCCAATGATTGCTGTGTACTGTAGCACAGTGGTTGAGTTAATTTGTGGCAACGCTTAATTTATTTGAATTTATTAATCTCGTCTATAGATTTTTGGATAATTTCTTTGGTGGAAAATTTGGCAATACATTTCATTTGTACAAGCAGTTTCTAGAAGATTCTCCAAAATTTTCTCAAACTATAATGCAATACCATCTTATTTTTCAGTGAGACTCTTAATATACTGTTTGTTGTTCTTCTTTTTGTTGAACCCTGAACCAGCAAAATCAGATGCAAATAAAATGTGAAGTTGTGATATTATTAGGGACACATGCTTTATGATGCACAATCTATCATTGTTTCTTCTTATTATTGCTATAAAGATAAAAAATTTCTTCTCAAATTTAATTAAAAGCCCACCCCTTAATTTTATTTTATTTTTTTCTTCCTATATTATCAACATGTCCTGTATGGTAAAAATGAATAACATTTTCATTTATGTGGATATTTTAGATCCGGGTCTTCTTTTCTGTGCCTGAAAGTGTAGCAGCAAAGATTGAGCTGCCAGATTCCTTCTATAACCTCTCAGTTTCAGAGCTGAAGAGAGAAGCTGATTCAAGGAAGAAAAAAATTGATGAATCTCAGCTACTAATTCCCAGATCTTACAGGGAAAAGCAGGCAAAAGCTGCCAAGAAGAGGTACAGAAGAACTGTTATCCGCATTCAGTTTCCAGATGGAGTGGTTCTTCAAGGTTTTTTTGCTCCTTGGGAGCCAACAACTGCTCTTTATGAGGTTGGTCCTTATGGTTATATGGTATTGTGTTTCAGTTATTCATTCTGCATGTGTGTACTTGAGTTAGATGTGCTGAACTGATATTAGGATAAAATGCTCAGTGAGTGAGGCTTGTTTGATAATTAAAAACTGTTCTCTGTTTTAGTGAAATACAAAATGAACAAAAAGATGTTTTTGCTACTGAATTTAGAAAATGAGTTTTGGAAAAGACACAACTCATTGTTGATAATTTATCATATCAAGTTGCATCATTGGATTTTGTCTATCTTAGCATGTGCTCCGCTGCACTAAGACACTGTTTCATTTGAACCCCTTGAACTTAAGTATGTCGCTGACTTTTCTGGGCCATCTGCATATTTTCCATATGCTTTCAAAACCTCTGTGGTGCTTGTGTCAATAGCATTATTTGAAATAGGCCTTATCCACTGTTGTTCTCCAATCTGATTATTGGCATTAACATTTCTTAACATATGAATTTAACCTACCAAGGCAAAGCCATGGACGTGATGGAATTTCCTGGACTATCTCTCATTCTTTCATGGAGTCATTAGGAGTTTGTTGCATATTCTTGCAGCAAGAACCTTTCTGCTGCTAGCAAGCTAACCTGCATAACACTATTAAAATTTGCTTTTCTTCGAAAAAAAAATGTCTGGTTTTAACAAATGGTTTATTAAATTCCCAGATTTTCCATTATTATTGTTCTGTAAGCATAGGATTGCACATGTTAATACTACACTATATTGGCTCTGTATTTTACTAGAAGTTCCCAAGAAAATTTTCAGAGTGAGCTCTTTACCATTGTTAATTTATGAAAGCAGATAATGTAATGAACTGATTCACATATGTGAAACTTCAAGCTGATGTTGTTCTGTTTCATTTTCAGTTTGTGAGCTCAGCACTGAAAGAACCCAGTTTGGAGTTTGAGCTTTTACCTCCTGTAATGATTAAACGGCGCATTATTCCTCATTTTCCTGCTGCAGGGCAGAAAGCCACAACACTGGAAGAAGAGGACTTGGTCCCCTCAGCGCTTATCAAGTTTAGACCCACTGAGACAGATTCTATTGTCTTCACAGGGCTCCGTAATGAACTCCTTGAAATTATTGAGCCCCTTGAGTGACTGCTCCCATATTGTTCTTTTCAATACCTCTGCTAGGGCCAGTCCGTTTTGATACTCCTGTCCCATTGATTTCACGAGTCAAGGATCATACCTGTTGCTGGCCCCTTGGACCAAGAAGCTAAGGGAAGTGATTGGCCCCCGGAAATGCTGTAGGGGCAGTAATATCAACAGATCGCATAAGTCACGAAGGTTCAGCTGAATTTTTCTTACTTATTGGTTGTTTTGCCCTTTCAAAATCCTGTAGAAATAGTAAATAGAATCTTCATGTAAACGATTGTGCGTTTCATAGTGCTGATATGTCCTTCATCAGGGCCCAAGATTTGATTTGTTCTCTCATCTGAATTGTACAATTAAATCAGTTTGATATGGATTGATGAATGAGTGTAAAGGTTTGTTTCCCAATCTAGACAAAGTGTTCATGTTTACTCGAGTAGAGGGAGAATATAATTTCACCAGAAGAAATGAAAATATTTATTCATTGCTCCATTTTTAAAAATTATCATTTGTAACTCCCGTGACTAAATCTAAAAGTTAGACAACCAATCTGAGGATCATGTGATAGAAATACACTATTATTTATTCTCTTTTATATAACGAAAAAAAAAAAAAAGGAAACTAAAGAATTGTACAAATATATGAATCTCAATTGGGAAACAGGGATGAATGATGCTAAATTGCTTTCAACAGTAATGATGAGTCCATGAGCTTTATTGACTTGTTTTATGAGATCAAGTCACATGGAAAATCTTCTTGAATTTGATATCAAGATCCAAAAACACATCTAAAAAGAGGCAATCTACTCATGTGTTGCAAAAATAATTCAATACTAGAACACAGCATGTGATGGGTTAAATTTCAATGAGCTTGTCCTTTCCTCTTTGTTGAATACTTTGCAAAAGGGAACACAAAAGTCTATGTGAATTATTGTGGTTGAACATGATGTGCTTGCCCTTAACAGGCCACAAGTCATTCTCTTGTGTAACCACTCGTGAAAGGTTAAGTGAACAAACCTTGAAAGAGATGCTTTTGCATCCAATAACTTGATTTAGGGAATCCATAAGTCACCATAACCACAACTTTCTCAAGAGGGGAAGAGACGGATATATGTTGGTAATTATATTTCGCAAAAAAAATCTCTTATTTTTTTTTTTTTTTCATTTTCTTTTTATTTGCTTTGGATCAGAAAATAGAAAAGTTAGGTGAATGTCAAAACCCAAAAGAGGTTTTCATTTATCACATGCTCCTTTAAGCCTTATCATGCACCTAAGATCATTTATTAAAGAAAAAAAATTAAATGAGACAGACTCTTCACCAGATGTTTATAAAAATAATTATTTCTAAAAGAATTATTAGATTATTGATTTAGTTACTAACTAGTTTCAATCATTGAGTTTATTTTGTTTTAAGTGTAGAGTATCAATTAATTAAAATAAAATAAAAATTCTAAAGATTGATATGATTTTTTTTTTTAATCCTTTTTAAATTAAAGTATTGTCAAAATAGTTTTTTAATTATTTTTATAATAAATATCTGGAAAAAATGGTTTTATTTGTTTATATGTTTGAAAATAGAAACATATTTTGAAAAAAAAAAAAACACACTTCCAAGCTGCCAAATCTTGAGTGGGTGGGAGACAAAGCTGGTGTTTTTCCCCTTTGGGTTTGTCTCTTAGTGGTATAATCATATGAGAAGTGTTTTTGTTATTCTAATTTTGGATGATTTATATCACTAATTAAATTATTATTAATAATCTTCTTTAGTTTGACTCCATTACTTAATTAATCAGTGATTATTAGCAAGCCAGGCTAGCTAGGAGCTTAGGACCACTCACAACCTGTAATAGATAGAAGAAAATACATCTTTTGTTTAAAAAAAAAAAAAATTTAATGGAGAAATGTAGCCTTGACGTCATGAATGATTTAACTTTTATTAATATATCTTCAATCAATTTTTTACAATTTTTTTTTTAAAGAATTGTTTATGGCACCAAATCAATAAGGTTATCAGCTATTTAAATCATTGAGTCGTTGTTATGTACCAAGATTAAAGTATTGATATAACAATCTTAAAGTTCGATAATTTGTTTTGATTAAAACTTTTCAAATCTAATTATAGGACATTTAGACCATTTTAATGGGACTCTTATAATTAATTACATTAAATCAATTTTTCATTTGGAGTGGTTGACTTGTCCTAACTTTTTTTTTAAATAAAAAACAAATAATCTAATTTATCATGAGTTAATCTATATGTCATCCAAACTATAAAACATCACATCGGCCCACATTAATTTAAAATTAATTTTGGGTTTGAAAATTTGGGTTGTATTAATATAAAATTTATAGTTGTTCTTGACTTACATTCTAAGAAAAGAGATTAAGGAAATTAAATATATTACATAAATTAATGTTATTTGATCAATTATTAATTATTCCTTTTAACGTTGGTATAATGTACTCTTTAATTTGACTTTTGGTAGAATGTAATCTATATTTTATCTAGGCTTTTTGTAAATTCTTTTCAAATAAATTAGTTTAGAGGGATTCTTTTGCTCAAGCAATTAAAATTCTAAATACCAACTCGTAGAAATTGCATTAAAACAATGAAATTGCATTTCAATAGCATATAAAAAAAGAGTACTTGAAAATAATAAAAATAATGAAATTTTATTAAAATTTGATCTATTTTTTTAAAAGAATTATATTATATTAACCTTTAAGCGTTTAAAATTTTCTGTTAAATACTATTAAATATCATCTGATACTCAATACATTTTATCAGATATTATCTGATAATATCGGATAGTATTATTGGACATTCGATATAGGCTATCAAATAACATTGAACACTCCAATATTGAACCAAAAAATGTTATAGTTTGAAATTTTTTTATAAATAGATCAAAACTCAAACGCATATCTGTCTTGTGGTCTACGTCTATAATTCTTTTAAGAAAAAGAGACAAACGGATTGATTAATTAATTGATAAAATTAATCGTGGTTTTGTCAAATAAAATAATAATAGTTATTGCCCATACTCCACGTTTATAATTAATTTTAAAATATCGAGAGAAGTTGACATTTGCACCCCACATGGAGTTTTCCATGTGGAGGTTTTCGGTATAGAACGGCCCACAAGATTCTAATAATTAATTAATTCACTGATTAAACAACATAAAATAAAACAAGAAGAAATGTGAATTTTTTTAATTATATAAAATATTATAGTATTAGAAGGGCCATTATTATTTTTCTAATTATATGTCTGAACGACAATGGAAGGAAAGAGCAACTTACCTTCCTCAATCTTATTTTATCATTATTTTTATATATTCATTTGTTTTATTTATTTATTATTTCTTTGACACTTGTGCTGGCCTTTCCTTCTCATTTCACGAGTGCTTTGTATGGATATAATTATTATAATGTTTATTTTGATGGTATCAAAGAGAAAAACTTCATTTTTTTAATCTTGCTTATCAAACTTGAAATAAAATAACCATAAAAATAATAATAAATTAAACTAAGAAATATAATTTGATTATCTTCGCATTGTTCATTTATATATTTATAAGCATGCTGAAAGTTCATATTTCTTTTACCTATTTCTCATCGCTTGGAATCCTTCCAATATTAAAGAATTCCCACAAAAGATTAATTGAACTTGAACATGTTAACATAATATAAACAACACCAGTTTTCAATGTGAAGCTTTGTATTATAAGAAAGAAAGTACAAACCACCTTATGAGATGAATAGTGGCGTAACCAAAAAATAAAAAATTTATCAGGTTAAATTATCACCACGAACAACAATAGTATGATTATTTTTTTATCTTTTGGCAGATTTTTTTACAAAAATTAATTACAAGGATAGAATAAAAAGAGTAAAATGAAATAATGATGCAACATCAGGATCAAGATTTTTTTTTAATCAAAATGAAGTTAGGTCCAAATCCTAAGAAGTTATGCCAATGGAAATGAGTAATACAATTTTTTTTTATTTTATTCATTTCATATAACGATTCATAGTTTATGTATAAATTTAAGAAAATTTATATAAAAAACTTTTAACATAAAGTTCTTATTATAGATATTTGAAGAAATCCTTATAAAAGTCTCTCATTCCCAATTATTGATATGTTTTCTTTGCATGATAGAGAAAAAGTTATCACGAAGAACAAGGCCTTTTTTCTTCTAATTTCTACATTAAATCGAATCAACAACATTTTCAAGGATATATAATGTAATTTTTACTTTTAATTTCACTTAATATATTTACATATTATCAAATAATTACATATTATTAAAATATAAAAAATAATGCTTTGAACAAAGTTTATATTCCAACTCTGTATCTCTAAGTTGACGTGATTTCAAGTAAATAGTAAGTTAAATATATTAGTAATTATTATTTTGATTTTTATATATTTACTTTATCATTTATTTGATGTCATATTAATTTATAAAGTTAGATACAAATTTTATGTTCGTAACGTTATTGAAAAGATAATACAATCGCAAAAACTGTCATAGAGCTAGAATTAAACAGTGTAAAGCAACTATGCACAGGCACACCCAACATTAACTTCTTATAACCAGCCGATTCCCTTTTGTTGCTGTTTGCCTCCCAAACTTGTATTGGAAAAATGTGTTTATGTTCAAAAGAAAAATCATAGAAAATCATGATCATTTATTTAAGCAGAGAAAATTTATGAGAAATCTTAATTTAAAATTGTAGGTAGTTAGAAACAAATTGAATCATTGTTGATCTTTCACGAGACAAAAGAATTCAAAAATGGGATCATTACGAAAGGTTGCTTTTAGTCTACTTACTACTATTGTGTTGAAACAAGAAATCTCAAGCACACACAAAGAATAAGATGATAAATTGAATTTTGCACGAGATCTTCCTTACTAATGATCAAATTCATGACATTAATCAAGATTTGCCTGCTATACTTATTCGATGTAAATAGTTAAAAATATCATATGATAATATACATCTTATAATAATTTATCGATTATATAATACATTCGTAATACCTTATACGTAAAATTTGTGATATATTGTTAAAACCCTTTTCATACATAGAATACGAGTCTAATAAATATGACAACAGATCATATTATATCATCAGTCTGTATTTTTATGATTTGACATTAAATTTTATATGCATTATCAATACTATCATATCAAAAATCCATGTAATAATATTGAAATTTTATATTTAATTTCATTTTACATCCTACGTCGATATTGTGTCACACATAACAGAGGCAAATAATCTTGATTGGATACAACATGGAATAGCTAGTGTTTTGATGAATGGGACCGCGCAAATAATTATTAACCTTCAAACACTATAATGTAAGAGAGAAAATAATTACTTCAAGTGTTCATGTGTGGCTTTAAAGCCATATTTATTATGCGTTAGATTTGAGCTAATTAATAATTTGTTACTTTAATTTGAGAATTACTATGCTACCCTGGATTCTCTTTGTCCCAAATCTTCTTCTCTTCTTCTTCTTTTATACGTAGATTTTCTTTTCATTTTTTTTCACATCATTAATACGATAAATAAATTATAAATAGATAACTTTTAGTAATTATTTATATAATATAATTTTAATTTTATTAAATTGTTATTTGCATGTGTTTATATAACATATTCCTTATTCTTTATATTAAAGTGTGACATGAATCCTAGCTTTGAGAAAATGAGTCAGAGATGCACGGCTTCGGTCTGATTCCTTTTAAGATTAGGTTTGATTTGCTTCTATTTAGGATTATATTTTCTTAATTCTAGTTGACTTTTATAAGAAAAAAAGAAATAGAAAAGTAGAATTGTTGAATCAATAAAAGTTCTATTTCTATTAGGCTCTTATTAGAAATAGGAAATCTCTACATAGACTTATAAATATAGGGATTAAGAATTAGTTCTAGTTATGAGAGAGAAAGTAGATATAATGGGTAAATACTCTTGTAGGATTTTGAGAAAAGTTTTAAAAGAGATGTAGGATTTATACCGATGGAGCAGATTACTATGTTATATTAGGCATTAGGTATGTTATATTAAGCATTAGGTATAATACTTTAGGCTTATATTAGGTATCGGGTAGAGCATTAGTTTGGTATATTATCTCTTGTACTCTTATATATTTATGATCTAGTAATTTTATCTCCTCATTTGTAGATGTAGATAATTGATGCTGAACCATGTTAAACATTGTGTCTCTTTGTGTTTTTGAATTATTACCAATCTTGATTTCAATATTTCTGCATAATTTTCTTGCAAGTGATATAAAAGCTAGTTTATTTTTCTCACAAATGGTATCAGAGCTTCAGGTTGCAAATTAGGATAAGATTATTTTTCAAGATTGAGTATTTACAAAGGAGTTTGGCTACAATGATTACAAGTTGTAGGTGGAGTGATTCTCAAGTAATGAGATTAAAAGTGAATTATTATTATTCTCTGCCCGTGGTTTTTTCTTGTTGTTACGGTTTTTAAAAGTAAATTAGTGTGTGTTGCTCTTGGTATTTCATTCAGTTGATTGTTTGTTATTGCGTTAAAATTCTTATAGCTTGGCCCTGTCTGTTACTGTCTACAGTATACGGTTTGCACATGTCATTGTTCATAGTATATTGTTCACATAGATACTATTCACAATATATCGTTCGCACAGGTTACTATTTATGGTGATATTATTCATAGTATACTATTTTGGGGTTAGGATTGATAATTGCAATGACATTCATGAAATACAAAATTCCGCTTTTGAATTGCAGCACCATTTTTTCGTTATGGCAGGTAAACATGCGCGTTATTCTACATATAGATTTAGATGCAGCGCTATATGGAATTGATAAGATGTCATCATCACTGTCCGATGAATAAAAATTACCTTTTGTGAAAGAGATGAAGAGTTTGTGATATAATTCATATCAAGGCAAAGATTTGTTAGAGTATAACCTGAATCCTATCTTGGAGAAGTTGAGTCAGAGATCCGCGACTCTGATCTGATTCATTTTAAGATGAGGTTTTATTATTTGCTTCTATTTAGAATTCTATTTTCTTAGTTCTAATTGACTTCTACCCTTTTAGGATTAGGTTTTATTATTTGCTTCTATTTAGGATTCTCTTTTCTTAATTTTAGTTAACTTCTATAAGAATAGAATGAATATGAAGGTAGAATTGTTGAATCAATATGAGTTCTACTCTTATTAGACTCCTATTAGAAATAAGAAATCTCTACATAGACCTATAAATATAGAAATTGGAAATCAGTTCAAATTATGAGAGAGATGCTAGATATAATGGATAAATATCCTTGTAAGATTTTTATAAAAGTTTTAAAATAGACGTAAGATTTACACCAATAGAGCATGTTACTCTGTTATATTAGGCATTAAGTATAATATCTTCAGGCTGAATAATAGTAGGAATCCAGCTATTCTTTAGGTGCTAATATGTTAGGTATCAGGTAGAGTATTAGTTTGGTATATTATCTTTTGTCCTCTTATATATTTATAATATAGTGAATTTATCCCTTCATCTAGAATGTAAGTAATTGATATCTAACCACGTTAAACATTGTGTCTCTTTGTGTTATTAAATTATTATCAATCTTGTGTCAATATTTATGTATAATTTTCTTATAAGTGATATCAGAGCTAGTATATTTTTCTCACACTTTAAAACCATTCAATAATGTTAATCGAGTAACTTATATTATTAATCATTTTCAACTTAGTAAAAACTCAACAATATGCCTAATGGTATTTTTATTTTAATTATTTTTTAATAAAAATCTCATTAAAAACTACAAGTTTTTCTTCAAAATTATTTTAGTATTTTTTTTTCAATCATGATATTATATATATATATATATATATATATATATATATATATATATATATATATTTATTTATNTTATTTTAATCAAACTTTAAAAGATTTAACAAAAAAATATAATATACTTTCTAAAAAAAATTTTAAACTATATAAAAAATATATTGCCAACTAATTTAAAAAATTCGTCAAAGAGATTTTGAATCATTTTCCACATTTCAAATGGGGAAATTTTCTAAAATTGACTATAATGAAACAATTATCGTTTGCTTTCTTGTTCTTTTTGGTTGTCATTCACGTCAAATAGCATTTTATAAACCAGCCAACCAACATCTAGCCTCTAGGCCTAGCACGATCAATTAATATAAATTTTCAAACTAAATTTCAAGATTTCTTGTCTTACTAGAAGATAAATTATGCTAGAATCTTTTGCCAAAAAAAAAAAAATAATAATAAGAATGGTATTTTATTCATTTTTTATAAAGAAAAATATTAAAAGTTTATAAAATTAAAATGTAAATTAATTGTCATTGTCTTTCTTAATCACAATACCATTCTTTACTTCCCATGAGTCAGCTAACCACTTTCACACTTTTACAATTTAATTTTTAACTAAACCAAATGGTTATTATTCAATTCATTCAAGAGCAATTGCTTGTTTACTAAAGTACAAAAGATTAAAGCCAATAAAAAAAAATTTATATATTTAATAAGAAAATGGAAAAATGTTAAAGTAAAGCAACTTCCTTTAGTTTGGATTCTGGCCTTTCTTTAATACAAACTACTTTAACTTGTAAGTAATATTTTATGACTCTTTTGATATTACTTTCAAAATCTCCCAAAGACATATAAAAAAAATTAGTATCATATTTTAACGATATAAATTTATTCTTAAAAACGCTACTAAATTCAAAGATTTGATAATATACGGCTCTTAATGACTGTTTGATTAATATTTTTATTTTTATGATACCAATCTAATTATCATCAATCGTCATTGGCTTAAGTGGCAAGAAGAATATAATAATTTGATTATTCCCTAGACTCAAAGAAAATGTAAAAACATTTTATTTTTCAAATAATAAAATCATAAAACATCTCAAAATTAATACTATAAATATTTATAAATAAGTCAAGTAATCGTAACTTAATTTCACATATTTTTTTTATAATTTTTAATTTATTACAATTCATAGGTGAGAAATAAAATTAAAAAATAATTTTTGTATACTCTCAATGACTATTTTCATCATTAGATTTGAAGAAATAAAAAAGAAATATTAAATAAATTATTATAATATTTCTCACCATCCTATACTTTGTCCAGAGCCTTCATTATCTTCAATTAAAATAATTAATTAATAAAAGATTTGATATTAAATTAATGATTTCTTACATGTTTTTCTATACCCTCCAAAAGCAAATATATCGATATTATAACAATCTAATTTGCTTTTGCCTCTGGCTTTACGTTTGTCTATTAATTGATGATTGATTATTCTTGCATGGTAAACACTTCAAACCCACTCACCTAATGGGTCACCATTAACATAAATTACATCTTTTTAATTTAATCAGTTTTATTTGTACTATGTGTTTGTGCACGTTACTAAATTAATCTTAATTAACATAATAATCATCTTTATAGTACTAAGCATTTATATTATTAAATCCCAAATGCATACTTGATTACTAGGTCCAAAAGCACTTTATATTACAGTGAAAAGAAGTAAATATATTCTTACTTATTAATTGGTATTAGTTTAATTGCACATGTTATGTATGTCGTTGTCTTGCTTCCTAATTTCAAAAAAGATTATCAGAATAATTTATGTCTTTGTCTATTGTCATTTTCTTATCGCTGTACCACATGAATGGTAATTGCCAATTCGGAATCCCCTAATTGGTTCAACCTTAGTTGTATTAACTTATTTGATTGATAATTATTTATTTATTTATTTTATTTTTAAATATAAGAAAGTCTTCGATATTATTTCAAAAATAATGCTGTAAAAATTAAAATAACAAAGAAATTTTTTTTCTAATTGTGACAAATGAATTCAGAGATTCGAGAAAATAGTAGAATAAGCTCGTTCTATTTTTTTAACTTTTTAATTATAATAAGTAAAATCATGATATTTGTTAGTTCAATGTTGTAGACGGTCTTATAAATAAGTCAAATAATAACTTTTTTTATTTAATTAAATGAATCAGAAGAGATTCGAACCAATAGCCTGTTAAATTTGTCATTTTTCTAGAAACTCAAACTCGTAAATATATACTTAACTTGAATATTTAAATCTTTAATAATATTTATATAAAATATATATATATATAAAAGAAATTCATACAGCAAGTGGTCCTAAGAGATTATATTAGACTGAGTCGCACTGAACACTTAACCAAAATTTCTTATTGGAATATTATAGAAGTATTGAACAAAGCACTATGAACGTTGAGATTACACTGTAACACATCTGTCATTTTCAATATATTTTCTAAAAGAAAATATAATATGGTTCGTCATTTTTCTTATAATATTTTTCTTTTTTGCATAAATTTGAATTTAATTAAAAATATATTATTGTGGATAACATTATTATTATATTTTTGGAAACATTATCTGTTGATCAAATTGCAAGTTTATTCCATTCTGGGAACACTATAATATAGAATTTGAGAGTGAATACAATTTTTTGATCTTTGATCCGCGGCTTGCAAAACTCTTAAAAAAAATAAAAAATTGCAAATAAAAAATGGACTCTTCACGATGGAAAAACTAAACAAATTAAAGATGTTTGTCTTTAAATCAAATCCTCTATTTCTTTTGATTCGTCAATTCGATCTATGATTTTTTATATTTTATAAAATAGATCCGCTATAACAAAAAATGTGTTACTTTAATTGACAAAAGCCTAAATCTGAGTTCCGTTTAATTGAATCTACTAAAAACAAGTAGTGTGATGCAACATTGCTATATTATTTCTCGCTAAAGACTTCTATTTTCTGTCTGTGATTGATACTCAATGAAAGTATCTATTTTTTTATGAACATATTTTTTATTTTTTATTACAATAATTCAGAAATTGTCGAAAATGTATGTGATTGTGTAATTAAAGGAAAAAAGCACGTGAGGTAAAAGTTGTACACAATTACCGACGAATTTCTTGTCCTTTTTTGTTTTCTGTGTCAGATTCTATTTAAAGCAGTGGACCCTTTTCAATTAGAACACGTGCAGACTGTCATTTAGCGGACTTTACAGCTCGGTGACGGTAAGTATCTGCCCCTTAACCCGTAAGCTACTGCCGGTTGCCTCACGGCCCTTACCCAATCAATATCAGCTCTTCGAACAAAAGATAAACAGAGTATATGAAATTTCATAAATGTTATTGTTTAAATATTAATAAATAGTGAAATAATCAATTCATTTAATCAAAAATTTAACGAATAATCAAATTCTAAATTTTTTAAAATTAGTTCAAATTATAAGTTTTTTTTTGGCTAAAAACCCTTATAAATTTTAGAGAAATATTAATAAATTTCTCGTCGAGATTTGACCGTCTCCGTTAAATCCAACAACTCCAATAAATAAAAAAAGGGAGAGCAATCTACCAGTAGAAATATCCCCGATGAATCGGCGAGTAAAATGTAACAACTCGCTCCCAATTAAACCCACGAGTGGAACTCGTCACGTGTCGGATTGTGAGTCGAGATCAGAGTGAAATATGCGGTACCACCGACAGGTGGGTGCCAATATGATAATGAGTGAATTTAAGACTCGAGCACGTGTTATGTTACTGGCCCAACCTGTAACTAAACCGGAAAACCGGTAACACACAAGCTCTGTTAATTATAATAAATAAATTGTTAATTTTTTTTTTTTTTTTACAATTTTAAAAAATTAGCGGTCAAGATCTTATTAAAACCACGCTTTAATAAATTAAAATCCCACCACTCTCTCTCTCTCTCTCTCTGGCTTTTCCTTTGCTGAAGTTGAAAGTTTTTCTTCCAGTTTTCTCTCTCTCAGTTCTCCGTTTGTGTGAAAGGAGAAGTGGGTTTGTGTTGTTTTGAGCTTTTAAGCTTCTTGTATGGTTGTTGGGGCTGGTTTTGTTTCAAAGTTTAAGCTTTGAGAGTGCAAATGGAGAGAGATTTCTTGGGTTTGAACTCTAAAGAACCAGTTGTTGTGGTGAAGGAAGAGGTTAACAATGATGGCTTCAAAGAGATAGGTTTGCATGTTTTTCTCATTTGCTTCTTTCTCTTTTTTAATAAAAATACTTTCTTTATGTCATCTTTTGTTGTTGTGTTGTGAATTGAGTTTACTTTTTATGCTGTTTTGCCATTTTTTTGGGTTTAGAAAATATGGGTTGGAGGTTGTTTTGGAAATTTTGAATTTTGTTTGTTATTTAGCACTGTAGTTCTGGGTTGCATGGCTGGTTGAGTTTAGGTAATATGAATTGTGTATTTGAATTAAAGTATTCTTTGCTCTGTTGGAATGAAGTACTTTCATTACAACAAGTGGCTCCTTTAATTTAAAATTAATTTTCTTTGGATAATAGAAGTAAATTTCAGTTGTTGTTGTTGCTTAAGCGCATTAAAAAGTTTGTTGTCAAGTCAGTTGATAAATATATATAGAACTATTTGGGTGAGATGAGGTGAATACAATTATATGATAAATATGTAATAAGAAAGTGAAAGTTTATAACTGGGTGTATGGAGTGTATGTTACTGAGAAGTTTTTTGGTAAATTTTGTTGGGATGTGTAGGATTTGCTAAAGGGTCAGGGATACAATGGCCTTTCTCCAACAAGGTCACTGCAGTTCCTCATTTCATGTCTTTTAAGGTTCAAGATGATAAGGCTAAAAAGATTGTATCTGATCCTCTGGCATCCTCTGGATTCATGTCTATCTCGCCTGCAGATGCATATGACCATAGTCAGAAACGTTCAACAGCTGAAATTCAGGTTGCCTTTCTTTCGAATCTTTGATCAACTATATCAAAGGAAATGAAATCATTTATTTTAGCTTGTTCTGCTTTGAGAAACATTCCAATTGAATCTAAAATGCCGACTTTAATGCCATTGTTAGAGTCTTTTGTTATTGATCATTGGTATGAAGCAAAGGGTTCATATTCCTTTAAAAAGAAAAAAAGAAAAAAAAGAGGGAGATGGATAATTAAAAAATTCCATGTTTGTTTGAACATCTCTAAATTAAGTGGTTTATCAGGAACTACCACTTTATGTTTGCAAAAACTGATATTATCATCATACTTCCTCTATTTTTTTACTATATAGAACTTCTTCAATCACAATAAGCAAGGTGGCAGTTATATATCACTGACAGCTTCTTCTGTGCAAAATGATGTGCATTCTCTGCGTCGGCTTCATGATGTGAAGACATTTCCTGTCTCCAACCACGCAATTTCATTGTCTGTGAGCAACCCTTTCTACAAGAATCATTCCACTACCAATGGTCAAACTTTGGTTGGTTCTGGCGCAAAGCAACAACTATTTGGTGGAATTCCAGTTTCAACGTATTCAATTCTTCCCACTGTAGGCTCTGTTGGTGGGATCAACGAACCAAGGTAATTTTTACAAATTACTTGATATCATTTACTTTAATATACACTCTCTCTATAAAGATAGTGGAATTTTGAAGCTTGATTGTAATATGTTTATTAGGAATGGTGTCAAAGCCAATGGGTCTTCTCAATTGACCATCTTTTATGCTGGCACAGTGAATGTCTATGATGATATTTCCCCTGAGAAGGTTCTATTTCCTTCACTAAGAGAAAATTTTTTTCCAGTTTTCAACTGCTTTTGGTTAAATTCTAATCATAGAAGTTACTTTTGGCATCTTTTCCAGGCTCAGGCTATTATGCTATTGGCTGGTAATGGGTCTTCCATGGCCCCTACTGCAGCACAGCCAAATGTTCAAGTTCAGGGACCTAGCTCAAAGCCAGCAGCAGTTGATGTTATTACTGTGGACCAGCATACAAACACCCAAGCTGGCTCTGGCCTCTCAAGCCCTCTATCTGTTTCTTCAAATACTGGTACTCAGTCAGGTAGTGGCTCTAATAATACTGAAGAACAAGTGGCTACTAAAACCACAGCGGTCGCAACCACTCCTATTTGCAAACTAGAGCATCCAAATAGGATAAATTCAATGGGATCTGTTGCTGCAACTACTGTGATTCCTCCTGGTGGTATGAACTTGTTTCATTGAAGAGCAGTGTTTTAGTATTTGCTTTCTTTAAAAGGATATTTTTGATTCAAATGTTGCATTTTTAAGTTGTTGATGGGAAATGGGTTGTTTAGTACAATCATTGATGTAAATTGTGAATACTGAACTTTTGAAGTATTCCTGAAATGTTTCAAGAAAACAGGTCTTTAGCTATGCAAGAAAGCACCGAGATAATGATTAATGGCTTTTAGATTCATCAAGCTCAATTTATGTTAGTCCTGACAATCTGGTATATTTCTAATTTGACTTATGGTTGCTGTGTATGAAGGAAATTCAAACTTTTATGCTGCCATTCCACAGGCTCGGAAAGCATCCTTAGCTCTTTTTCTGGAGAAGCGCAAGCAAAGGTTGGTTTTTGTACAAGATTTTCTTAAACAGATTGATTCTTAAGTTTTTGGTTAAACATAGTCCTGGGTAGCTGCTACTTCAATTGAACTTTTCCCCTGCCTGCAGGACAATGAATGCAGCTCCATACAGCATTAACAAGAAGTTTCCTGAAGGCTCCAACTTGGATTGCGGTGGCATGAACGTCTCTGCAGCAGCTTCTCTCAACCTGCAAGAAGAGTAGCTGCGATGTTATGGTGCCGAATTAGAAGGTTAATTTGAGAATTTATGTAGTATGTTAAATTATTTACGCAAATGACCTGTTTTTGTTAAGAGAACTGTAATCCTGACTTTGTTTTATTTCAGTCTTAACTAAAGTTTGTTGTAGGGCTTTTCTCCTATTGTTATTTTATTTTAATGTGGGTAGACCTTGCTTCCCACAGGATGACATTCGAGTACACTTTGTAACCATTCAATCACTGTTACATTGTGGAAATGATATATGGTTAATATATATAATATATCTATATTATTACATCAAGTTCCTCTTGTTTGTTGTTCTGGTGATTTTATTGATTATATGAAAGGTTGAAGATATAATATTGATGATGATGATGATGATGAAAAGGATGAAAAATCAAATTTATGATATTGAAAACGAAATGAATTAGAATTGGAAAATTAATAGTCAAAACATTTCATAATGACAAAATATGTTTACAAATTGGAATAAGTGTATGGCTAGCTATTGTTTTGCGGCAAGAATAAAATGCATATCTTGATGGAGACTTCAAAATCTATCCAAAGGCTGTGTGTTTTCACGATAGGCTGAGCTGTGCAACAATGGCCACAAAATCCATGAAAGCAAAGCACATCTCTCTACAGCAATGGCGAACATGATTGATTGATATTGAAAAATCAGTGAGACGATACGCAACATTCACGTGATGGCAAAAGTCCTTGATTCCTAAAAGTGCTGATATGGGCGGCTGTCCTTTGCCCCTTATTAACCCCACTTTTAGATTCTTCAATTCTTTTCATTTCCTTTCCGAGTCTATGGTTTTTATCTCTAATAGGCCTTTACTATTCCTCTCTTATTCCTCTGACGTTATCGGTTATCATTCATTCTTAACAATAGTTTGATGTTCACTATTTATTCAACTCACAGAAACAGCAGGCATCACTCAACAAATGCTCTTTCTTTCAGGTTTCATCAAATACAAAATTTCTTTTCAAATGTAAAAAATATATAAGTTATCTCATGAGTTTCTCCTCTTATTTCGGTTTTTAGAACTACGAAATTAAGGGTGATGACCATATGTCTAAAAAATTTAGATTTTATAATCATAATTTTACATACTGATAAATTTTTTTGGGCTTTTAATCTTTAATGCTGGCAACTTGTTTTGAGCTATCAAGTTGTTAGATCTTAATGCTAAATAATAAAAAAGACTTGTCTATATGATGAATTGATGTAATGATATCTAAATTTTTTGGAGATATGATCATTTTTCAAATCATTCCGTTAATTTTGGTTTTTTTAGAATTTTTCATTAATGGCTATAAAATGCAATGAAAGGATAAAATAATAGCATAAAATCTTAAAGAGAGTGAGTGTTATGTACCTATTTTTATTGATTCGACAATATTAGTAGGTAATTAAAAAGTCTACTTGTTCATCCGATAATGCATTCTTGTCTTTGGTAGCAATTTGATTAATACCATACATAGATGTGGTGTGAATGTATTGGATGTTCATTGACAATTACAACTAATCTCCTATCAGCCTAATATTGGTGGCAGCAAAATAGAAAATATCAAGTTGGCAGTTTGGTTGCCGTCATAAGTCACGTTTTCAATGAATGATTTTGGATGATAAATAGGGGTCCACACCCACCTGCGCGATCAGTTTTTGACAAACCTCCACGCCAATGAGAGAATGCTTTCTTTTTTGTGGGTCATGTACTCGATTGTCTTGTCACCATTCACCATTTAACATCTGGGTCACTCTTTACAATTCATAAATTCTAATCTCATCCGGGCCCCCATTTGTTTCTGAAGGTTTGGTCTCTTCATATACAAGGAAGCGAAGCCACGGTAGTTAAACACATCTTTCAGAATTCAGCAATATGAGTGGTCCTGTAATTTATATCATAGTAACAGTATGTATAAAATGGAGCAAGTGCTCCTCTCTGTACACTTTGAATACTATGAAAGGTAGTTGGCCTAAACCAATATGCATATATATATATATATATATATATATATATATTTCCTTTCACAAACTGTAGTATTTGAATAATCGATATTTATCGTACCTTCGTCGATAATCCGATGCCAATTGTGTGAAGCCCTCTCATAATGGTTGGAATGACTGATACACAAGTAGTTTGATGATCACTCCTAAATTATAGGCTTTGTTAGAGCATTATTAACCAAAATTGCTTTCTGATGGACCTCCGATTACAAAATGGTATTCTAGAAGAAGAACAAGGAAGGGGATGTTCGTTAGAAACGGCAACACA
>JANKKB010003269.1:0-43704 GCA_026225775.1 Bursera palmeri
AAAAAATTTCTTATTTTAATTAAAATAAGTAGAAATTTTTTTATTATGGAAGTATAATTTATTTATTTTTTATTTATTATTTCTTTGTGTTAAAATTAAGGAAAAAAATTTCAGTAGAGGTAAATATATACTTTTAAGGGTTAAATTATCAGTTGATTAAAAAAATAAACTTTAGAAGTCTTATTGATAAAAATGATAAACTTATTTTTTACTTGAAATTAAATCAAAACATAAGGGTATTATTTAAAATTGTCTCGATACTTTTTATTTCATCTATTAATTTATCCGCTGATAGTTCGTGGCTGTGCCATCATGGTGCCGTCTGTGAGTGACACGTCGTCGATGTCGCCACCACACTGCTACCTGTGACTTTGGCGCCATTACGATTCCCACGCAAAATATCAGCGCGTCCAAAACACTTGGGGGAAGGTGCCAAATGGCAATTCTCTTAGCCGTAAGATGAACGAATCTGAATCCAACGACCCAACGGCGGTATAACAAGCCACATCATTTATTCTCACCATTTTGTTTTTTGTATCCACGCGTACTACATTGGTTGATACTTCAATGAAGAACCGAGTCGTACCGATCATCGCTGGGTCAACTCGGAATGTCAGTCAATCGGCTCTTTACTTTCTTTTGACACTCGCCGCCATTAAAGCCACCCGTTCTCTGTATCGCTACATTCGTTATCTCACAATGTCGTCTTCGTCGTCATCTTCCTCTGCAACTGATGCTGAGACTCTCCAGCGAAAAAGAATTCTCTCCAGCAAGCTCTACTTCGATATTCCTCCCTCCAAGGTAATCTATGCTGACACGTGTCTTTATGTGATTTAAGGTATATCTGTTGTTAATTTTGATTTTGGACTGATCATTTCCGATGTTTAAACGAGTAGGTGCCAGTGATTTACTCGTCTGTCTACGATATTTCTTTTCTTGGCATAGAGAAGCTGTAAGAGGCTCTGAGTTTCTTTTCCTTTTTATTTTTTTTATCTATTCATTTTCGGCGTTCTTGGTCTATGTGATTTTACTTGATATTTTGTTTTACATTTTCATTTTTTTAGTAATTTATATCGAATTATTGAAGTACAAAAGAGTAAGTTAATTTGGTTAACTAGCTCATGTATAGAGACTACATTGTTGGCGTTATAAGAGATAGTAAACATGTTAGTTTAACTCTCGTGGTAAAAATTTTAATGTGTTGAACGGGAAATGAGTTTGAGGCAGAAGCATTATTTTGTGATAAAGTGAATCCAGCATGTAGTCTGTGGGTTTCCTTATTCTCTTTTGTAATATTTTCTGAAGCATGGTAGTTGTGCCCAGCATACTATTGCTCTAAAGGAAGTTTACTCTGTTTTTGCTCATTATTTAATTCCCACATGGCACAGCTTTTGCAGTTAATAGCATGAATTCTTGCTAATCAAGGTTAAGGTTCATTACACTCTATAAACTAGAATTTACGTAACTTCTGTAGGTCGTAGACTGAATTTTTAGTTTGTAATTTGACTGTTTTCTTGTGTAATATGTCAATTGATTTAGGCACCCCTTTGATTCTTCTAAATGGGGTCGTATATGCGAATTCCTCAGCTCGGATGGTGTTCTGGACAAAAATCGTATTGTTGAGCCTCTGGAAGCTTCAAAAGAGGATCTCCTTGTGGTATTTTCTGTATCTTTGATGAGCTCTTGCTCTTTTTTCCTTGTTTAAGACACGTAGCTAAAAGTTACAACTTTAGAAGTCTATAAAGAAGTATTTAACTTTGTAAATTACCATTTATCATTTTTTTTTTTGGTTGGTTCATGAAGGAGTACTGACTTGCAAATGGAGAAGTCATACAGCAACAGTCTGTTATACTTAATGTTAATCTCTGATGAGATTCTCAAAAGTCTGGTAGTATGATACTGAGTCATGTTTACAATCTTATCAGTTGTAAAGTTGAGTTTAGTAATGCAGCAGACATTTATGAATAGGTACATCTGATTTTATCAATTAATTTCTTGGAAATTTTCCATTGGTGCCTCTCATTATACTCAATAGGTTTTGCGTAGTATGTGAGACTACATAACCGCAGGCCAACATGTGATGGTGGTATTCCCAAAGGGCGATTTTCTTAGTAGTAGTGGGTTGTGAGACTTTTAAGTGGGGATTTGGTCAAGAGGCCATATGCAACTCTGTTCCCTTGATCTTCTATAGTTAAGGACTTACTGGATCTGTTATTTTTAGTATTAATTTATGTGGTGTGAATCTGATTATGTATCAACCAATTTTTGTCATGGGTATACCTTGTGCATCTTCTTCTACCTTTCACTTATGGTATGATTTAGAAAATTGAAAATACAATAGCTCTCCACCATGAGAAGTCACTGCTTTTTTCTAGATAAAAGCGAGTATTTTTTAATAAAGAATTTCTGAAATTTTTTAATGAGTTAGTTATGATCCACTTGGCCTGCCTTTAATGCTAATGCTAGTTTGCATGCCAAACTTATTGTTAATTTTCTATCAGGTACACTCAGAATCATATTTGAATAGTCTGAAGAGCAGTGCAAATGTTGCCATGATAATTGAGGTAATTCACAGAGCTCTAATCCGAGGTTAATGTTTTTGCTACGATTACATGCTTTGGATGGTTGTTTAATCTCATCATGCAAGTGTGTTTTATGGGTATGTAATTTAAAATGAGTATTTTTAAATGCTGTAGCAAAGGGGTGAGGCAGTCTTGCTATTGTGAAGGACAATAGAATGAGTTTGATTGTGATCATTTCAGTATCATGAAACACACTTGCTGATGATTAAAGTATACAGGGTACTTCTGATTTAGTTTAATATTTTCAGCTAGGATAAGTGGTTTCATGCTCTGTCAAAGATATTTTTAACTGACTTAAAGTGCTGCAATCTATAGGTCCCACCTGTTGCTCTTTTTCCCAATTGTCTTGTGCAGAAGTATGTCCTTTATCCGTTCCGTAAGCAAGTGCGTCATCATCTATTCTGAAATTTTCCCTTTTCATTTTTCGTCTTTGAAATAGGATTATGGTAATTATATTTGAATGCAGGTGGGTGGAACCATATTAGCGGCCAAACTTGCAAAAGAGCGAGGATGGGCAATCAATGTTGGTGGAGGGTTCCATCACTGTTCAGCTAATAAAGGAGGTGGATTTTGTGCTTATGCAGATATTTCTCTTTGCATTCACTATGCCTATGTTCAGTTAAATATATCAAGGTATTAATAGCTTCAGCTCAGATAAATAAATGCAGCTGTTGTAGTTTTAAATTGGAGCTTAAATCTTGTTTAGTTTTGTTGAATTAGCTTTTTTCCTCATTATCTGCAAATGTAGGGTCATGATAATTGATTTAGATGCGCATCAAGGAAATGGTCATGAGAAGGATTTTTCCAATGATGGTAGGCTACTTAAATTTTCCTTATGGTTCTTTAATTAATACTTTTTTTTTTTTTTTGGGAAATCTCAAAGAAAGCGTTTGTCCTAACAGGGCGAGTTTATATACTGGATATTTACAACCCTGGAATATATCCATTTGTAAGCTGCCTGATCCTAAAATTAAGCTACTGGCTCTTTAAATTCAATTTGTAGTCTTCTCTTATTCTTCTATTTTAAATTGAATCCTATATTTCCTCTCTTTGCACTTATTTGTTGCCCTTGGTTATCAATTGGTGACTTCAATATGTGTTGATGTTAAATATCAAAGCATTAGTGCCAATCACTCCTTTTCCAACTCTCTTGTAATTTGTTGTTAGGATTATGAGGCAAGGCGGTACATTGATCAAAAGGTTGAAGTGGTGGTAAGTATAAAAAATTCGGAGATGTCAGTTATATATTTTTTTGGTTCTTCTACTCCAATAATGTTTCCCCCCCTACATTTTAACAGTCTGGGACAACAACAGATGAGTATCTGAAGAAATTAGACGAAGCACTTGAGGTATATATGATCAGGCTTTTGCTTTCAACATGTTTCACCTCTTATTTCTGCTGGATGATGTCAACTTTACTGGAAATTATCTTTTTGGTATCTTTTCTGTGAGGCAACTGTGGAGTCTTTTAGGGTTTAACTTCTATTTGTGTCATATTGCTTACCTAATATGTGTATTTATGTTCATGCATTATATTTCCATTAAATATTCATTGGTTGAAAATGACATTCATGCCTTTGACAATTACGTGAGCCAATTGTTTATCAATGTTGCTTTTGACTTGTTTTGAGCTCTTGCTTTTCCATCTTTGGTTTTTTTGTGCCTAACATTTATTTGAATATATAGTTGTCCATCCCGTTGGTTTTCTTTGCATTTAGTTTTGTGATTATTGAACTTCATTGATTAAATTTTGATAAAAATAGCATTTTGTTTCTGGGGTTTGACAGTCATTAAAATTATAACTAATTATACTGTAAATACTGCAAGAAATGGTTGATAAAATCTCTTCTGGAGGTCTGAGGCATTGATGATTATTACTTTCTAATTTTAGGTTGCTGGGTGTATGTTTGATCCTGAGATCGTGATTTATAATGCTGGCACTGATATCTTAGATGGAGATCCACTGGGCAGGTTAAAGGTAAATCTCAGTTGCTGGATACTGCATGCCTGTTACAAAGCAAAATTAATGAACTCTAAAGTTTGGGCTTTGGACGAGATTCCAAGGTGAAGAATTTGATGATTTATCATAGGATGATGTACAATCTCCTCTATGATAATACGTGTTTGCTCTAGTGCTAATAAAAAGTTGGATACAATGGTCTTGACAAACTAAGATGTTTGTGAATTGGCTTGCTATTTTATATGCAAGTTGCATCAAAGATGCTTACAATGTTCATGTTGTGCTTGGACTTGTGCAGATTAGTCCTGAGGGAATAGCCATTAGAGATGAGAAGATCTTCAAATTTGCTCGCTCGAGAAACATTCCCCTTGTCATGCTCACATCAGGTCCAGTGAACTTTAAACTTTGACGAAATGTTTTCTTAAATTCCATATTTCTATCTTTCATTCTCTCTCTATCTCTATGTGAGTGTGTGCATGCTTGCTGTGTAATATAAGTGTTCATGCACATGCAACTGTGTACTTATATTCTCAGCCAAAGTAGAGGAACCCGTCTCATTTGACCATCGCTAATTCTCATGTTCTGCCTTGTGTGCCTGTCTAGTCAACCAACTGTTAGGCTGTTAGATCTTCTCTTTCACTGAGACTTATCATAAAACTAGTGATTAGGTTTGATCACACTTGTAAAAGATGGACATCAAAGTTGGATCCTGGTTATTTTCTGTATTTGATATCTAAACATTTACCTTATATCTTTGCTGAGATATATATGATACTTTCCTCTTCCCTCTCCCCCTCCCCCACCCCCCCATTTGCACAATGTGATTAGCACATGGAACCCAAACGCCAGCTCCTTTGGACAATAAAACAAATAAGCAATGTGTCACTCGTGGGTTAAGATATTCAGCTTCTTTATACAGGTGGTAGAGAGGCATTTTACTCTATTCTCCCGTCTGTTCCAGCTTGGTTTTTGTATTAACCAAGCAAAAGATTAGAAAAATTGAAAGTTTTTTTTTTTTTTTTTTTTTTTTTTTTTTTTTTTTTTTTTAAATTCTGTTGATATGGAAATGGAATCATTGTAGCTGGTTCTAAGCAATGCAATGTATGATCGTTTTGATTTCGACGAATTCATGAGGACAACTCTTTCATGTTTCAGGTGGTTATATGAAGTCCAGTGCCAAAGTTATAGCTGATTCAATAAGAAACCTCTCGAGAAAAAACCTTATAGATATGGGAAGCCTCAATAAAGATTAATTGTGATTTAAGTTTCCTTCACTCTGCTCTATTTGTCGCATCTGTATGGACCATAGCCCGCTTTGTTTGTTCTCACAGTCTCTCTGAAACAAATTTGTCAAAGCTCTCCAGACTACAGTATGGGCATCTATATATTAGAATTTAACAGGGCACGCAAAAAAGAACTGGGAGTCCTCCGTTTATTCGGAGATGCGATGTTGGTAAGTCTGATTGTAATTAATCAAGAGTCTCACAAAGTTTTTGTGGTATATCGATGTATAGTTATTATTTTGGGTCGTTTTAAAGGTGCAAACAGGAACTTAGAGACACGTACATTACACATATATTGAGTATTTATATGGAGTCATCGTTTTGAAGGTGCAAAAATGAACTCAGAGACACGCACATTGCACATATATTGAGTATTTATATGGAGTCAAATTTGCTAAATTTAGCTCCTTAATTTATTAGATAATGAAACGGTTTCTAAGCTTGGTTGTCTCAAGATGTTATTTTTTCCATATGTTTCTGTGGTTAGTCAAAAAGAGAATCTCCATTACAAATTGGAATTGAAGGGTCTTGTGATGCTATTGGGTTTGGTAACATATCAATCCCCTAGGTTTTATTGGATGGAAAAAGTTTTACATTTTCTGTTAAGTCCATGTCATGATCTTCGAAGGACTGATACCGATACCAAAGTTATTTCCTAATCGAGTTGTTGAACAGGGAACAGGGAACTCCACTATTGATCTTGCAGCTGGATTGCTAATTGTTTAGCTAGGCAACCGGAATGGCGAATCCTTCTTATTAGAATTAAGAATAATGATTAGATTTAAAATTATAATTCTTAAATAGCACATAATTTTAAAGATTAGATACTTTTCTGTGAGTAATTATCATTGATCATACGTATCTTTTTTATTTTTTTCACTTATATAAGATTTTTGTTGTTTTTTTTCTTCTCTCGTCTTTAAGTTTTGAAAAAATCTATTTTCAAGTTCTTCATTTAAAAATTCTGTTAGTTAATATTTATTAACTTTTATATTTTAAGAAATTTATTATTTTATCTTTATTAATAAATATAAAAAAATAACTTAATTTTTAAATGATAATATTAAATTAAATGATCAAATTATATTTAATACATATTAATATATATTAAAATTACTTTTTATAAATAATATTAACACATATTGGTATTATTTTAAGGGTAATTTAATTAATTAACTAAATATTGTTTTTAAGATATTAGTTATTTTTTGGTATGTGTTAGTAAAGATAAATAATAAATTTATTAGAATAAATAGTTTAATAGTTGGTAATTAATAAAATTTTTAATTAAAAAATTTCAGAGATTTTTTTTAATATTTAAAGAGAATGGAAGATAAAAATGATAAAAAATTTTATAAATAAATAAATAAAATATAAGATGGTTATTCATAATTACTCATTTTTTCATTGATCACACGTACAACCATTTCTGTTTACTCACGCCGCGAGTCCTACAGTTGGTAGTTACAAAAACGCAAAACCTTTTTTTTTTTAAGTTATTTTTCAATAATAATTAAAAGCTAAAAAGCTTAGATTATCCTTTAATTAATTAATCAAATATTAAGTGACTGGTGGTTGACTCCCAGCGCCGGTCACTTCTTCTCTGCACTTTTCAATTTCAATATCTCTCTCCCCGCATTTTTTTTAATCTCCAACTTCCTCTGTCTCTCTGTCTCTCCACCACTTGCATTGTTAGCATCGATATCTCTCTCTCTGCCTTACCAACTACAACTTTTTTACGTTTTTAACCTTCCGTCGGCTTCCTTATCCGGCGCTCACCTTTCTTCCCTGCGATGGTCAGAACATCACCCTTCTCTCTGCTTACTCTCTTGATTTTCTTTTACTACACGTCGCTTTCACTCGCCATCCAACTCAACTCCTCGGATCAGCTACTCGACTTCAACGGCACTGTTTCAAACGTTTCTGTTCCTAAACTCGATAGCTTCGCTGACATAATCGATCGAGCTCTCCAGAAAGAGTTCACCGAGAATGAACAGGCCGAAGGTCTCTCCTCTACTCTCTCTCTCTCACTGCCAATTTGCTTCACGAATCCAACTTACATAGTTTAGCCTTTTTGGGTTTCCAAGAAAAAGAAAATCATAACTAGAAGATGCTAGGATTTCTTCTCAACTGAACTAAATAGGAAATAGAACTTTTTGGATTCTGGTTTAGTTGGAATGCAGATTTTATAAATTACGAATACAACAAATCTGGAACTGGAATTTGATCCTTTTTTCTGCAGAAGAGTTTGAAATCGGCTGTCAAATGCAGTTTTGACTGTTTTATTCCATTTGTAGTTTATTTATAATTGATTCATTGCTTTAAGAGGTTTTCGTAGTCTTTACATGTTGTTAGGATAGGATTTCTTTTTTCAGAATCGGTTCATAGTTTTTTCTTCCTTTCATTAATTAGTTTATATTTGCGGTGCATGGTTTAGGATTGTTATACCCTGATTCGGATGCTACGGTGGCTTTCTAAGTGATGAGTACTAGTTTCTTAAAGCTTGTCATTGCGCGAGACTAGTACTGAAGCGTGTGTTTAATTGTTTCCTTTTATTAATTTCTAGAGAGGAGGTTTTGGACTATCGTTTCTTGGTTAATTGCTGTGAACCATTCACATAATGCACTAATAATTTTATTACTGTTGGTATTTTGATGTATTCTTGAGCTGCTATTCTTTGCCCTTTTCCCTCAATATAGCATTCCCCGCTTTTGATTTTTTTTTTTGGTTGCAGCAACTGATGTTGGAAGCTTTAACAACAGTGTAGCAGAACAGCAGGTTGGTGCATCTTGTACTTTTAAGTTTCGAAATAGTAATTTCTTTGAAGAATTGTGTTTTTAATATTCAGCGGACTTGTACATGCGCTTTTCTGATTGAATTATACTGCAGCTTTGAGAGGAGAAGGATTTTGTTTGTGTTTTATTGATTAAAATGCATTCAATAGAATTCTTCATTTAGTAAATATATGATGATATTTAAATCTACGTGTTCTGCTTGAACTTTTTTCTGAAAATAGTATATTCCAATCTCCATAATGACGATATTTTGTAATGAGATTATACGTTTTTGATTCAGTTGGATTAACAGTGCATGTTGTTATGATTTTATTCTTGAATCTGATATAGCATCATTTGATGATGAATGGACTGTAAAATAAGAATATCTTAGACTAAATCTTCTGTTTTTCTGTTATGTCAGACATATTCAGCTTGAAGCATTCGCTGAACTTCTTTACATTTTTGTGTTGATCAGGCAGTTTTAGAAACTGTAGCAAGAGTTAAGCCGAAGAAAAATGACACGAAAGAGGAAAAGTATATGCCTCTATCTTTTTATGTATTAGATCTATCTGTAGCTTCCAGCGACTTGTATCTGTCATTACGCTAATGAACACTTGCTTTATGTACTATATTTTCTGCTTCATTCATTAAAAACAGTCAGAATTCTTACACCTTTTTGTTTGTCATTTTAGATCATTTAAACTTCATGATGTTTTTAATCTGGATAATGATAATGGAGCAGAAGAGACACCAACGTTAATAGACCGCAAGGTAGTTTGCTGTTTTAGAAACTTCTTTTTGTTGATCTTTAACTCTATGATTGTGAATGTAAAACGAATGTCTTTTTATTTTCAGGATAATGTCTTCATAATATCTAACTTTAAATCAAAATATCCAGTGCTGCAGCTAGATTTAAGGTAAGGATGCTAATTTGGTTTACTTTTGTTGAAATTATTTTTCTACACCTAACCGGTGAGTTAATCTAAACTTCTTCTTATGTTTTGTAGGCTGATATCAGATTTGGTTGTTGTCATTGTGTCTGCAACTTGTGGTGGCATTGCATTTGCATGTGCTGGACAGCCGGTCTGATTAAATTGATCTAAACTTCAATTTTGGGATCTGTTTGAAAGTCTCAGCATACTGATTACCTGATAGAATTGTTAACCGTGCTGATATATACAGGTGATTACTGGATATTTGCTAGCAGGATCTGTCATTGGACCTGGAGGTTTTAGCTTTGTCAGTGAAATGGTGCAAGTATGTTGATCTTTTTAATTAACAAACTATCAGTTATGCGTATTATGTACATTTCCTCTCTCAATGATTTTTTTCTGTAATATTGCTGAACTGTTCTGGTAAAGTAAGCTCTTCATGTGTGAGATGATTATCAATGAATCAACTTATGAAGATTATTTTTTTATTTCCATCTAACTGTAATGTACTTTATTGGTGTTTCTTTCAAAACTCAATGAGCCTAGACATATTTTACTTTTGACTTTATTGGTTCTAGTATGCAATTTAGAAGTTTTAACAATTCAATTCAGTATTCATTACCATCTGAATACTTTTGGCTTTATCTCAATATTAATAGCACCTTTACTAGACAGCTTAAGTTATTCAATTGAAAATACTGTAATCATGAAAACAATTGTATGCAATTTAACCAAGTTGTAGCAACTGAAAATAACAGTTTTAAACTTTTAGGGTGTCCTTGTGACGGTCCTGATGTTTTTTCCTGCAATTATTTGTCTTATTAAGTGGAGTGTTTTCCCGGTAAGATTCCATGCTGATGGAAAAATATTTTTCTTTCATGAGATTACCTTTCATGGTTGTCTTCTCCACATGGATTTGTTCATGCAGGTTGAAACAGTGGCTCAATTTGGTGTTATTTTTCTTCTTTTTGCATTGGGCCTAGAATTCTCCACTACAAAGGTTGGTTATGCTCTCACACATTGTTTTGTTTCTCCTTTCCTTTGTTTGAAGTTTTATTTTATTGATATCATCATGACTCTTTTTTTTCTTTTTTGTTCTTAATTGCAGCTTCGGGTTGTTCGTGCAGTTGCTGTTATAGGAGGCTTACTCCAAATTTTTTTATTTATGTTCCTCTGCGGAATTACAGCCCTGGTACATTCAAAGTTTCTCATAGAATTTTTTATTAAGTTGCTGCAGTATAATCTTCGTTTTACCTGTAAAAGTTCATACACCCTAGGATATAGAATTTAATTTTAAGTTGAGTCAGAAGGAACATATGACAAAAACTATGTGAAACAAATAAAATAGTAGGAATAGGAAAAAGACTACTGTAAGACATGAAGGCTGTAGAGTCTAGATTTTATGTCTAACATAAATAACATAGAATACAACTGTTAAGGCTTGATTTTTAGATCCATCGGCTTCCTGACTAATGTTAAAAATTTCCTTGGCTTTTGGTATCTTGCTGTTAGGTTTTGATTTTTATTTAATGTAGACCACATTGACTTGGCTTTTATGGAATAATGCTGCCATGTTTCATAAATGTGAATTAATAAATGATGGTATCATTCAGGTTGATAGGCATTACAGTTTTTGCACATTTAATTTCTGGAGTGAAGGAAGCATGATATCACATGAAGTATGGTCGAAAGATCATCCCTTTTGACCTTAAACCTCTTTGAGCTTGTCCATTTGGCAATGATGTACTTTCTATGGACTATTGAGGCTTTTGTTATTATACCATCCTTTTTACGGCTTGTAGCCTTTCTTAATGTAGCCTATGTTACACAATATTTTCTCATTCTCAATGCTGCGGTTCTGATTGGATGCTGTTTGCAGTTATTTGGTGTTAAGCCTTCCGAGGGAGTATTTGTTGGTGCTTTTCTCTCAATGTCTTCAACAGCGGTGGTAAAACGTTATGTGATTTTTCACTTGCATACAAAGACACCCTTTCTGCTCTTCTGAATTTTTATACTTCAGGATTTAGTGGTCTTATTGCAATTTTACATTGTTTTGGCCAAAGGTTTTGAAGTTTCTAATGGAAAGGAGTTCTACTAATGCTCTTCATGGCCAAGTCACCATTGGCACCCTCATTCTGCAGGTATTATTTGCTTCCTCTCACCCTGTTTAATTCCACTATTTTAAGCCTTTCATTTGTGCTTTCTGGTATCATCTTTTGAATTTGGATTGTAACTGTCATCTTTGATTACTCCAAGTTTTGAGAAGTATTTAATTACCAGGATTGTGCTGTGGGTTTGCTGTTCGCACTGCTTCCAGTTTTGGGTGGAACTTCGGGTATTCTTCAAGGAATGATATCCATCACTAAACTGTAAGATCATGACTTGCAGAATGTACCATGTTTCTGCCCTCTCTTTCACTTCTTGAGTTCACTCAAAAGTTAGCTATCCATAGGGCCATTAACTTAAATGGATCAATATCTCATGCTGTATAAACTACCTCGAAAAGTTTACCTATGAATATTTTGGCCTATTATAACTGGGATGTGTTACTTTGATATACTTGGGTTTCTTATCTGCTGTATATGCACCAGTATGGAAGTGGATGTCGTAACAAATGGATTCTTCTCTTGACCAGGTTGGTAATGTTAATCGCATTTTTGGCTATTTTGTCAATATTGTCTCGAACTTGTGTTCCTTGGTTTCTAAAGCTGATGATAAGCCTATCATTACAGGTACAGACTCTTATCTTGAAGTAGAATTTACCTTAACTTCTTCTGTTCTATCATTGTGCTTGGATTTGTTTAATGACTTCGATTTTTCCTCTGCAGACCAATGAACTCTATCAATTAGCTTCAGTTGCATTCTGCTTGCTGGTAGCTTGGGTTAGTTTCACTTACTAATTCTTGATCAATCTGGAACCTTTTTTTTTGGTATGCATCTGTGACATTTTATATGCAGAATAATCATATGGGTCAACCTGTCTTATTTGGTTGACGTCTTCCATTCTTACACCTTTTGATTTTTTTTCTTTTATTTATTTATTTTTAATTTTAAAGGAGCTATTTTTTTTAATAGTTTTATTTCTTTTTTCTTAAAAGTTGTCCTCAGTCATTTGAGTATATTTAGTGGCTAAGTTTTAGATTTTTTCCTAGTATAATTGTAGGTGTTATGCCCATAAAACAAAGTGTTTGCTCTGTGCTTCAAAACCGATCTGTGAGTTAGTTTATTTCTTTAGTAGTTTCTTATAGAAATTAGCATTTATGCTTTTATTCTAATGAGTATAGTATATATAACAAGGAAACATGGCTATTGACTGATATTAAATAAGTCTTTATGTTTGATTTATTATTCTCTTCAGAAGGCCCCAAGAATCATGGTTTTACATATTTGCATCATTCTTTGGATGGGCCACTTGCTTTCTGTTGTCATAGCACAAAAGCATTTATGCATCTCATTAGGTTTCTTGGGATAACTTAAGCTAGTAACATGAGGAATTCATCTGGATTACTTGCTTACCGATACTTCTATCTAATTTTTTGTATGATTTCAGTGTAGCGATAAGCTAGGCCTTAGTCTGGAATTGGGTTCTTTTGCTGCTGGAGTTATGATATCAACAACTGATCTTGCTCAACATACACTAGAACAAGTAAGGTTATATATAAGTATGCTCCTTATGAATACATGCTGCTACGCAATGTGTGTTCCTTGTATGTGTAACAGGGACTCTTCGCAGAAATTTACTCAAAGACTAATGCAATGTTTTTTATTCCTGTTAGTATATGTCCAGAATGAGCTCCATTTGGTTTCGGTTATCACATCCTTGGGGGAGAGATATAGGCCTTGGAAATAAATATGATCCAAAATTCGTTGCTATCAATTTTATCTTCACTTGACTGACAATTTGTGGGAACTCATTTAATACTTTTGCAATAAACAGTCATGTGGGAATTCAAAGACTATGTTGTCAACTTAAATCTTTGTATAGCTTAGGAGAAATTGTTGGGAGTCAAATGGGCCTTTTTTTTGGGGGACTTGAACCCTCACAATTTCTAAAGTTGACAGATTACTTAATATGTGTAATATAGTTGTGGTCGTTTATTTTCTCTTGTGGAGTAATCGAGGCTTGTTTTATGTGCAGATTGAACCAATCCGCAACTTTTTTGCTGCTCTCTTCCTTGCCAGCATTGGCATGCTGATCCATGTTCATTTTCTTTGGAACCATATTGACATATTGGTAGCTTCTGTCATATTAGTGATCATCATAAAGACAACTATAATTACTACAGTCGTCAAGGGTTTCGGTTACAACAACAAGACCTCAGTCCTTGTAAGATATTACGTGTTGGCTTACTGGTTTACTGTTTTCTTAATGAGTATTTTCCTACATGATGAAACATGAACTGATATACATGTGCAGGTTGGAATGTCGCTGGCACAGATAGGGGAATTTGCATTTGTTCTTCTCAGCCGTGCTTCAAATCTGCATATGGTAGAGGTTAGTTAGTTATGGCAGAGCTCCAGCTGTAAAATATTACTTGCTAAAATTTTTGCTATGTGAACATTAGTTATGCATTCTTTATGTATTAATGACCTTTTGGTCTATGACCATGTGTTTCTGATCTTTTAAGTCCTAATCTCAAACAGGAGAGTATGTGGAAAATATGAGCACTACTATATAACTGATTTTTTTTACCATTTTCAGGGAAAACTATACCTGCTGCTTCTTGGGACGACAGCTCTTAGCCTGGTATGACAATTATTTTAATTGTGTCTCAAAGTAATCTGATTTCGAGTTCTATGCCCATGTAATGTAGCTTATTATTTTGATTGCCCCATGGACTGAAGACATTAAAGTGATTGTGAAATAATTTGTCCCACCTAAAGTGATTCTACTCTCGCTCATATCAAAAACTAATTCAACTATTGCAAAACATATACATGGTGATGATGGTCAGTTGTGCAACAGTAATTCCATTAGATTTAAACAAAATTCAATGTAGGTGACAACTCCTCTGCTTTTCAAGCTAATCCCTGCTGTTGTGCATCTTGGGGTGCTGTTACGGTGGTTCTCCCCTGATAGTTCTGTCGAGGTAATTACTAGTCCCGGAACTGATATTCTGGACTGGCCATCATCTCGTTGTAACTTTGCAATTTTCCTTTTTCTTCTTGGTTTCCTTTTCTAATGTCTAAAGCTATATCTTGAATATGATTTTGACCTTCAGATTGGATTTAAAGGAGATAACCTTCGGTCAGAAAGTGGGAAGCAGCGTGTTACCATGCTTCCTATTTCAGTGCCCCAGGGTCCACATGATTCATGAAAATGGTCACAATGTAAATGAAGTGAAAAAGGAATTCCTAGTTCCATCTAACTGGCATTTCTTACTCAAGCCGGAGTTAAATCAACTTACTATTTTGTTCATTACACAAACCTCTTACAGAATTATTTCGATTGTTTTACTATATGAAGTTGGGCCTCGGAAATGGAAGATCATGGAAGAGGTAATCTGACCAGAAGATTACTAACTTATTTTCTTCTACTTGGATAATCATTCTTTTCTATTTTTTCACTGTAATTTGTATCATAATTTTCAGCTTGTATTTTAAATTCATGAGTGATAGTTTTTCCTACCATGTGTAAGCAGTGTTTTATTCTTTTTTTCTTTCAAAAAATTAATTTTTTTGTTTCTTGGAAAAATTAAATGTATCAATGAATCTATTTTACTGTAAGATTCCTTTCTCCTCACATCATTAGAAGTTTCAGTTCTGAATTCAACTATATCTTTCATTCCCAGAGTTGTTTGTCATGATACACCATGCGAGTTGCTGTAAGTGTTTTGAAAAGCATTTTTGAATTCTCGTGTGGCTCAGAGAAGATATTAAAATGCTGGATCATTTTTGTAATAAAGATCATTTTAATCTTTGGTTTATGAAGTAATTAATTTATAACTATTATTATTGTGAAACGTTACATTCGTGATATTAGCATCAAAGTATGGCGGAACATGTAACATAGAACGTGAACTTGTAATATGACAGATTTCGGAAGCTTTTATACTATCAAAAAATGACATTAATCTACGAAGCAGAGTGGTACTTTACCTCACCTTAAAAAGAGAACAATAAGATGAGTTGGAAGACTGGCGATTGATTACTTACCTGTGATGACGTTTAAATCAATTATTAATGTATTGAATTATTTAATCACGTGTTTTAAGTCTTACTAAATATTTGCTTTCATCTTGATCGAGAAATGATATGATATTGTTTAAGTGAAGAAAACAATTCTGCAACTGCAATGCTGATTATGTTTGACCTAACCATCATTTTAAAATGACATTTTGTTCAACAAGACCAACGTCTCTTTGCTTTGCTCTCTTAAAATTTAAGTTAAACGGGATGAACACCTCCTAAACCCTAATTCATTGGATGATTAGTAGCTTATAAGATGTCATGCTTATCTCAGTTAATCATCATTTTAATACTAATGAAGAAATTATTCTCTAATTAATTGCTTTTTGCTTTTGAAGTTGTTACTACTAGTTACGGTGGTTGTAAATAATATAATCAGGGTTTGGCAAAGATAGCAAGAAGAAAAACAAATCAAAATAATATTAATGCTTTCGGAATCTTAAAATAAAAATATCCATTAAAAAGACAAACAACCTAAAATATCTGAATGCCCGAGAAAAAGCTAAATTTAACTTCAGATGAAAAAACAAAATACCCCTTAAACTAAATAAAATTAAGGAAAGAAGAAATTTAGAAAGCTTTCACATTTATTAATTGTTTGAAACAATGGTTGGGGAGAGTAAAGAAAAAATTTTAGAGTAGTTCAGTTGTCATTAACTACCTTCCAATGGTGATAAAACTGACAAATCATTTCAAATCTTTGATTTTACTTAAGCTAGGATTTGATGAATTCTAATTTAGATCACTCATGTTGACAACAAGTCCTGCTAGCTAGGTTTGAGTTGGAACTTTTATTTTTTGTAAATAATTCGGAAAACGACACCACACTAGTCAGAAGAATTATCAAAACCTAAAAGTAGACTCTTTTACATCTGACCTTAATTTCAGCCTTCCTCTTTCTTTCTTTTTACGTGGACTTTTTCTAGAATTGATGACTGTAGCGCATCCAAAGATCTGCACTTTGTCAAACGCCATAGCCCTAGTAGATATACATAAGACCATTATACTTTTACTTGTGCAATGCAGTGGCAAGTGAAATACATGGAACAGAAAAGAAAGGATGAACACCGAAAGCAGAGCTTCTCATCGAATGAAAAGGGAGATTTACAAGACATATGTAATTAAGCACAATTATTTATTAACAAGATGAAGTTGTTGACATATGTCGTATGCACCAATGTGATGTGATCAGGCTCTAATTAATTAGAAAGTGGTTGATGGAGTAATCTTGACATAATTTAAATCTTTTGAAGATATAAAATAATGCACAAGCACAATCTTCCTATTATAAATAATCAAGATAGTATATATGCCAAGTGAGGTGAGGTGAAGAGCACTTGCATGAAAGCTGTGTGTAGATTGTTAGATGCTGGTGATTCCTTGATTTGAACGTGAGAGTGTGGGTGTCCTTATGACAATTCACTCAAGTTCTTCATTAGTACAAATTAAATAATCAATTAATGAAGTAATTGCGCTTAGTTTACAGAGTTATAAGAGTTTCTAGCATGGAATATTCTTTCTTTGAGACCAATAATATACATATGATTTGCATTAGTGGACGTGAGTCCTCATAAAATCAAAACTAATTATAAACAAGGTAATTGGTAAATAGAGTTGGCAGCCATCATGAAAGGTGATGTGATTGATCAAACATCATTGACCATTACAAAGATGCAATTAACTTGACAAACATAAAGTAACTTATATATCTTCTTTGCAAGAAATGATTTCTTTGATTTTCGATTTGAAAATTAGGGTTCAATTGGCTTGCAAGAAAAAGAGACTAATGAAATGTATTATAGTATAAGCGAGCTGGTACAGACAGTGGCAGTACAATAACAGCAGAAGGTGTTGTTTCATGATGCAGATAGCATACGTTATAGGTGGATAATCACTGTAGTGAACCAATAATTGAGAATGCTTTAATTGCTTTTGTGGTTGTGGGTTTTGACGTAGGATAAAACTAATGAATTAATTGTGTCCTGCTAGAATAATATTCAAGATTAGTTTCTTAATTTCAAGGTTTGTGGCGCCACCCATTCCTGCCGTCATGCATGTCCACTATTCGGAGAAGGGATGTATCGAATAAGAATTAAGTAGACACTGTATAGTATATCTTAGCATAGCTAGCGCTCATTTATTAATTAACAAGCAGTCTTTGGCTTAGCGTGTGATGATCGAGTACCTCTATGATTGGAGATTGGAAGATCATAAAAATAACTCAGAAAAAGCTTGCTTTGTTCATAATGACATTTGCCAGATGGGAACCATTGTAGTAGAGCTAATGCATTTCGCAGTACAGATAGTGGCAATCTCCTATATGTAGCTTACATACTGCTTTGGCGCTTAGTGGAAATGATTTCATTTTCATTTTATATGTTTCTATCTCTTAATTCGCTCGATCTACATATTCATATTTATTGCATGTGTGGCTAATAATTGGCTGTGTCAGGCAAGCAATGTCAGATCGATATTTGGATTAAACAACCAAACCCCACAAAGAAAAGTAAAGATGCATGCATGATCAAGTCAAACGTAACCCAAAGCTGCATCGGATCAGGCTGCTGCTAACTTTTTCTTCTTTGAATGCTTAAAATGGTTTTTAGGTGAAGCATGCCTTTGTCGTTTCGGCAAATTCAACGCTTCAGGTAGCCACCACCCACCCCACCTTGTTGATGATCAATCCATACAATTCACTTCTGGAGATCATATCAGATACCGAGGTTTTCAACTATCATTCTTCTTATTTTCATTTTTCTGGCCATACATGTTTTCCAATGCACATATAGACATAGATATATTTATATATATATTCTGAACTAAAAGGTAAAATCAAGCAAGAAAAAAACAAGAAATTATCGGAAGATATACATATTAAATAATATATGGTTTGTGGAATTTAGTTGGAAACACGATAGTCAGAATCCAATAGATGATGGTGGCCCAACTGCAAGCTTTTTTACTGAATATAAATTTACTGTTTGTTGATGAGTATAAAAATTTTCATCTAGAACAGTAGAAGCTAGCAAGTGGTTTTGAGGACCACTGGCCCCATATATCTGATGTGAAGTAGCTTTCATTCTAAATATATTTGCATATATAAACAAGAAAATAATTTAAAGCAATATTATATATATAATATGTTATATTATGGTATTCAACAAAATTCAATATAATTCGTTACAATAAATCGATATAAAAGCCACGCACTTTTAAAACATCAATTGCAATCCCCTCAACCCCTCTCTCTGCTCTGTCTCTTTCTAAGAATTTAAGATCATCCAAGGCGGAGTTTTGAATTAATTTATCATGTAAGATTACGAACATATATTTTGAAAGATTGAAGACATTTCAGCTCTTGACTCTCGAGCAATTGTTATAGATTAATAGCAGGGTAGGCCAAATTGAGTTGACAAAGAAACAAGATTCAATATATAAATGGTCTGTTTATACGTACACTTGTATGGACCATACTACACCAGGCCAGCTTTTCGCATTATTTGCATGCGTCAACTAACACCTCCTAGCTATCCATATATTAATTTTGAATCACACAGCTGGGGACTCGTGCTAGAACAAGATTTCATCAGACGTTATCTTATCTTTGACTCGTTTTTAATTCATAGCCCATGATTATGAACCATGACTGAGAGTAAATTACTGAAGGGTCACCCCACGTACTAACCTCTTGTGCACTCACAAATTAAGGCCAATTAGAGGGAGAGAGAGAGAGAGAGACTTGTGTTAATCAAACAACCAAACCGAGAAAAGACGTTCATCCGAAGCATCATTATATATGATATTTACTCTCTCTCTCTCTCTCTTTGTGTCTAGTTTTTTGTGTTTTGTGGAGTTAGTGCTTGTGTTGGCAAGCTAGAGATCGACTTGTCCGGGTGAGAATGGGCAGAAAATGCTCACATTGCGGGAACACAGGCCATAATTCAAGGACTTGCACTACTTCTCATCATAAAAGCACTAGTCGTGTTGGTGGGCTTAGGCTCTTCGGGGTGCAAGTGCAAGTGCAACTTCCTTTATCTTCTTGTTCTTCTTCTCTTCCCATGAAGAAGAGTTTCAGCACGGATTGCTTGTCATCATCATCTTCTTCAGCCTCTTCTTCAACTCCCTCTTTATCCACTTCTGCACGCCTTACTCTTGATCATAATTCTAATAAACTCTCTAATGGCTATCTTTCCGATGACCTCATTGCACCAGCGCAAGAGAGAAAAAAAGGTTTGTTATTTCAGAGCAAGACTATAATTTTTTTTTTTTTTTTTTTTTTTTGTGGNTTATTTCAGAGCAAGACTATAATTTTTTTTTTTTTTTTTTTTTTTGTGGATCAAATTCATTTTTCATGAGAGAAAATCCTATAGTGATATACAGCGGTCCAATATTGAAAATTTTTTATGTGTCTTTAACGAAATGTTCAGGTGTTCCGTGGACTGAAGAGGAGCATCGGATCTTCCTAATCGGGCTGGAGAAGCTTGGCAAGGGTGACTGGAGGGGCATCTCTAAGAAGTTTGTGACCACAAGAACTCCAACTCAAGTTGCTAGTCATGCACAAAAATATTTCCTTAGACAGAACAGTCTCCACAAAAGAAGGCGCCGTCCCAGCCTTTTTGATGTAATATCATGTTTAATTTACAGCACAAATAATTCAATCATGCTTTCTTCTCTTCTCTTTTCTCAATTATAATTTTATCATCGCAGGTTGGAAGCGATAAATTCTCAAATCAATTGCTCAATAACGGCAGTTTCGATTCTAGCGTTAGTGGAGTTTCCAGCTTTTGTGGGTTATTGTTGAAGACAACAAAAGCTACTCCAACTCCAACCAACCCCAACTCCACCAACTTGGACCGTGGAAATGTTTTTGACTCTGAATTGGCTTTGACTGCTCGTAATTCTTTGCCTAAATGGTTCAGTGAGACGTTAAACTTCAAGCCTGCTGCTTCTTTCAATTTGAGCCTACTAAGAGCACCACCTAACTTGGAGCTTTCACTGGCAGCCACGCCTCCAACGGTGCCGATGGATCAAAGCAAAGCACGTTCAAATGGACCTTTTATTTGGGCCTATTAGTGTAACGTGAAAAATTTATTAGCAGATCAAGGAATTAATATATAGTTTATTAATTATTTTATGGGTTTACAAATATATATACATAACCACCGTCCAAGCTCCCCTGCTTCTGGTAGAAGTAGAATGTTTAAGCGGCACTCATTAACAAAATATGAATCGATGATGATTGGTTACTTGTTCAATTAGCTATTAAATTGCCCACGCAATCGTCCTTCTGTAGTCTTTCTTACCAGTTAAAAGATTTGTCCTTTCTGAATGGATTACATACTTCAATATAGAAAACGTAATCTGATCATTGGGCCTAGACGAAATTTGGGCCTGACATGGTCTGAAGATTATACCAAGAACCTTCGTGCATTCGAAGTTCCACAGAAGTTGAAAACCGAGAGTTGAGAATAACCGTGAAACAAAAGGCAGAAGCAGTATCAATAGTCTAGGAGAGTATCTTCAATATGATGTTCTGCTGGCCTGTCCACCAGGGATTCCTTTATTCTTCTTTTAGAGATATAACATGGCCATATCCGGATACTAATAGAATGTATGCTGCAAACAGTAATTGTAGACAGATCAGACGTTTTCACATTAAATTAAATAGTTTAACTAGTTGCTGACACAAATAGTAAGAGGCTATTTCCTGTGGCTTTTAAGGCCCAGGATTGTTTAGGTCCTTCAAATGTAACAGCTTATCTATTCTATCTACTCAATCTTAAAACGTTACTACCAATATGCCTATGTTATGTATGTCATGATTCGATGGATGCATATGTATGATGTATCTATTCAGAGTAGATTAGCCCAAATGTTAATGCTTTTCTTCAACCAGGCCCATGCCACAAAATGACACAATTTCCACAGTACTGGGGCCAACATATGCCTCTATTGTCTTGTCCATCCTTAGCTCTGGATTAAAGAAAATTACAACTCAGTGTTTCAGTTGTAAATTTGTAATGATTATGGGTAGAAAATCGTGTTCAAGTTTTCCTACTTTCTGTATTACACACTCAAGTTTCGTTTATTAATATTAATCCATTCATCTCCTGTCCGGTTGGTTTTAGTTTTACTTTGTTCTAACTCCTAACTTGGCTGGCTTTGTCTCTTATCACCTGCTACCGCTACATATTTCAGATTCCAGAACAGTCAGCACATATATCTAAGTTAAAGTGAATGATGCCAAAAGTTGCAAGGTTTTGATTGGAAGGAGTAAAGGGGGTCTATAACTCCAAAGTCTCATGTCTACTCCGAACAGTTTTATTTCCGGGGCCAGAGAGGACAAATGAAGCAAAATCAAGAGATTCAAGACCCCTTTCTCTCTCTCTGCTCCCCTTGTCAGACTGAAACCACCATAGCAATTTGCTACTACTTACTATTCGACCTTTCTATGACATTAGTTAAATAGGTCAAGCTCTCGGTCCAACGAGGACAAAACACTAGTGGATCATTCAATCCTTCCAGTATGTCTTGCTTTCTTTGTTCAAGTTGAAGATTACGGCATCATTTTTCCATTTCTGGAGAAAAATAATAATATGTAAGCAAATGCAGTTATTTCATTCTAATCTGTATACATGCATGCGTTTCAAAGTCTTCCGTACAAAGCCATACATGCAGAGCTGTAACGTGATCTGTTCGCTCTCGTGTTTCCCAACTTAAAGTTGTTCCGGATAAACATGACTATGTATGACTTCTTCACCACACCAGTCCCCTCGCACGGGTTGTAAATCAAACGGGGAAAATGTGTTGGACACTCATTCATGTAGCGTTGATTTAAACCTAGACTTCACTTATTGCTTTATCATTCATATTCACCGTAAATTTCTTCTTTTATATATATATATCAAATTTCTGCAGTTTAAAAACAGAAAAGAAAAAGAAAAAGGGTCCGTCGAATCCCAGAAAACCCAGCGACAAAATTGTTGTATACAATTTTATATGTATAGATATTGTTGTTATAATTAGAGGGTGGGACCTTGAGAGGTGGGAAATCCTGCAAAGTGAAGTTATAGATCACGCGGGAGTTTGTTAGACTTCTCACATGATCCACGAATCTCCAGCTTGCCTTTTCAACGATGGCGACAACTCCTTTCATTTAGCCCTCTTGTCTTCTTCCCTCTTTTACTCTCTCTGTCCCTTCCCTTGTTTCTATTCACATTCATGTCCATCTCTCATTAACATCATAAACACCTCGATAACCTGAAATCTGACATGATAAATATGAAATTAGTCAAAGTAGATTTTGTCAAGTAAGGCATAAACAGGGACCGACTGAGAATCTCTGCTTCCTTTGTATTTATTGATTAACTATTTGGTTTGAGAGAGTACTGGAGGCAGATCGGTTATGAAAGGACCACTTAAAGAGGCTAAGAAATTAATATAATTGGTAGATACTAAATAGATGCCCTTGTCATCTTCCCAGAGAGCTGAGTGCATACCAATCGAGAGAATCGATTAAACTGAAAGACAAAACCTTTCCCTTTATAGTCATGTTATGGTCCACAAACATAATTCTCGCAATTTAGAACTAAACACACTTTTAAACACATCACTGACAAGTTGGTTAAAAAAAAAAATGTCGAGGGCATTCCGTCTCTAAAGTAAACAAATTAAAGCTAACCAGAGATAAATGTAAGCCTCTCTCAACTTCTGAAAAGTTTTTTCATCCCTTCATAAACCCATCAAAAACTCCTTCTCTTGAATGCTAAAGTTTGATTCTCACACGATACTGTGACTGAGTCGAGCCAGCTTAAGTCGGAGCAAAGTTGCAAAATCCGTGTCCATGGATCCGAACCAAGCCCCACCTCAAGGCCTGAGTGCAGAAGAATACGCGGAGCTCAAGCCTGTAATTGACACATATCACAAATTTGAGCCAAAGCCAAGCACATGCACATCCCTAATAACGCAACGAATCGACGCCCCAGCACATGTTGTGTGGCCTTTCGTTCGGAGCTTCGACAATCCCCAGAGATACAAGCACTTCATCAAAAGTTGCAAGATGAGAGGTGACGGTGGTGTAGGCAGCATAAGAGACGTGACAGTCGTTTCAGGGCTCCCAGCATCAACCAGCACGGAGAGACTAGAGATTTTGGATGAAGAGAAACACATTTTGAGCTTCAGGGTGGTTGGAGGAGAGCATAGGCTAAATAATTATCGGTCAGTCACGTCAGTGAATGAGTTCAATAGAGATGGGAAAATTTACACAATCGTTCTGGAGTCGTATACAGTTGATATTCCAGAAGGCAACACTGGAGGGGATACAAAGATGTTCGCGGACACTGTTGTCAAGTTAAATCTTCAAAAGCTTGGTGTTCTGTCAATATCTTCTCTTCATGGACATGAATGATATGTTATTCATGTTATGGAGGTAAGTGGTGGTGGTGGGGGGGCTGCCGCGACGGTGGTGAGTTATTAGATCCTCATTATTCTCTTGGAAATTTTACTGATTAGTAAGCTACTTTGCAAGTTGGATTTTCTTTCTTATTTTTATTATTTTAGACAGTTATTGGAATTATTGGTAATCTGTGTATTTTTTGAGTTTGTCTGGATGAACTCAGTTATATTGTTATGGGGTACTATTTTGAAGTTCTCAATAAATGATAAATGTTGAAACAACAAAAATAATATTATTATTTATTCTGTTGGCGGTCCAGTCCCGTCTTAACTGGTAGCTGCAAGTAGTGTAAATATGAATATTTTTTATATTTATATTCTGGAAGAAAACATCTGAATAATATATAATAATCGTCCAGCAACAACGATTGACCCAACAGATACAATCATTTCATGTCGTGTAATGACCTCTCAGTCGATAATTTTTCTTCTCAGATTTCTTCTACCCCAAAACAGAAAAGAGTTGGAACTTCTTTCAAGAGGGTTGAAATATGAAGTTGTTGTGTTGGAAAATTGCTAGCTAGCATTGAGCATGTTTCAGTGTCTTTTGTCCAGTTTGGGAAAATTATTGATAGCTTTGACTGACCGAACAGAAAGATGAAAGTAGGTAAACAATATATTATAATTTGGCGTAACACCTTTTCCTGTGGCTTGAATGTCAACCCTGTATTGAACGGCAAGAAACAAGCTAGGTTAATTTATGTATTTGTATTTGGAAACTTGTGAGCGACCTTGCAGCCCATGTGAAGAAGATCAAGAAACTTCATATGAATCTCACTTTAATTAATTAGCACATCAACACCTGTTCATTAATTGCTATTTTTTCTGCAATCATATAAAACCACACATCTGTCAAAACAATACTTATGCATAGATATACTTTTCTCCGAATCATCAAATATCAACTTTCTTTTGATTGATTGATCAAAACAAAGAAATGATCGACGTTTTATAATCATTCTTCTCCATGACTTGGACCACATCATAATCATAGCCCAAACTGATAAATGGGCTTCAGTGAACCCAACTGTTATCCTGCGCCAATACGCTGTTTGTACTTGTGCATGTGTGAAAAAAAAGTGCCTCAACAATGCGGTGGCTCATTGATATGTCTTCAAAAATAATGGTTGGCCTTGGCCATCTGAAAGAAATATGATAAAGTTTAAGACAACTTAAAGTTTGTACTGTTGTTCTCTATAATTTAGAAAGCATGATTGGAGTATACTGTGTATCTTTAGAATAGAGTGTTCTTTCTAAAGAAAAAATAATGAAGTTAATAATAAAGCACTTGATTTGATATCGTTGGATACCAATGAACAGAAGGTTTTACGCTTTCGGGCAAATCAATAAAGATAATATAAATAATTGGCCACGTGAGAATTAATTTATTGACATGAGTCGGAGATTCTTTCTTTTTGGAAATAATTTCAGCGACTTTAGGCTGAATCGACCCTAAAGTGATCACAGTTACAATAACACACTTGAAAATGGAGAAACTGGGATGTTAAATCCCGATGTTGTGCATGTGGGAGTGCTTTTAACATTCTCAAACTACAAATCTTGTCCGCTACACACAGTCTTTTAAAGTAAAGTCATACATTACACCATGTTCTCTGGTAAACAATATACAGCTCGGAAGGATCTCTCTACATATTATCAATCTGCGTCATTTAGTGTTTATTGTGAAAAAAATATTCTTTCAACTCAAAATGGTCAAAAACACAAAACCATATAAGTGTATAGGGGCACAGGGTACTCATCTCCCAGTTTTACAAATATAATTAAAACAGTAATATTAATAAATATGTATTTTTTTTGTCTTTTCTGGGTATATATATTTAATATTTTATTGGGAAGAAAATAAAAAAGAAAAAGAGATTATCTTGTAATTAATCTCCAGTTGCAATCATATGCAATTCTGAGAGTGAGAGGTCATCAACTACTAAAAGTTGTAAGTTAAGCAAAATCTTATTATTACTGCAGCAGCGGTAGCTGATGCTGCATGCCATGGGGTGGCCCCAGTCCCTGTCTCGCAGTAGTAAAGGAAAGAGACTGTGTTATCACATCAAGATCCTAGAACAAACACCTATATGGATTCGAGAGATCAGCACGGCATGAGACAACTTGAGAAACATTAATTTGATTGGGTGTACTTACCCCGGTGAGTTGCATAGAAGATGATGAAGAGCAAGCAGGAAAATTAAACGTATCATCATTACATGTTACAGTTGTTGGTAATAATCACTTAAAGATGATTCATGAATCATGCTGGAGCACATGATAGTATGATATGTTAATAACAAAACAAAAGCTAAAAAGAAGAAGCTTTCAATGTAATTTGCCTCAACAAATTCGTCAAAGATCTTGCCCCGAGATTTGCTCATCACGTTGGACAACGCTTGCATCATCATTCATTTTCTCTTTTAAAGTACACTGCTAAAAACAGTGCTTTTCTCTTTTTTGCATTGCCTCAAAGCTTTAGTTGTTAGCTTCTGAGGGGAAAGTATGTGACTTTCTAACTCTATTTACTCGCTCTTTCTTATCACGTTAGCTTGTTGTCTTAAAATAGCTACAAAAGCAAATATCTTCTCTGAAAATGGTTCTGAGAGAACCTGCCAGCAACAGGAGTTTGAACAGAAAGAATCCACGTATTTTGATTGTGATGATTGCAGAGAAGCAGATGCTTAGAGGTGGAGAGGACGACAAACGGGATCAGAACGATAGGGAATGGATGGGCCCTCTAAAGCCTGCAACAGATATGAGTGGCACTGCACCAAAGAGTAATGTGTTTTCCTCTCTCTCACACCTTGTTTTTACTCTTGTGTGGTTCTCTTCCTCTCTCTATCTAATGAATGGGGCCATTTCATTCATCTCCACTTCTCTGCAGAAGCTTTTTTTGGTTGGCTTTTTCACTCTCTCTTTCTTCCTTTTAATGAGTTCTCTGCGAAGGGTTTGTGTAAGTGTGTGTATCTTTTATTTTCCAGACCCATTTGTGTTTTGAGCTTTAAATTTCTGTGGAGACAGGGAGAGTGAGTGAGATAATGAATCTTGTTGGAGTCTGAAACTTTGAATCTCAGTTTCTTGGGTTTTGGGTTGTTAGAGAAAATCCCACTTTTCTGTTCATGCAAAGAAATTAACCCACTTTTTCTATTGGCTTTTTTAATATATTTGTTGTGGTTTGAGAAAAGTAGAATAATGCATGAGTCCTTGTTAACTTTTTCACCTTGTTCTTTTTGTTAAAGAAGATACAGAAGTCCTGCACCACTGTTTTCTGGCTTTTGATTTTACTCTTTTGTGGAGAAAGTGAAACCAATTATTTCATGTGAAATTTGCATTGAAATAGCTTATTTGGTCTCTCTGGGGAAGCCTACATGTTATGTCAATCAGTATAGAAAACAAACCAAACCTCTTTATCTTTTAAGTTTTGGAAAGATTTCTCATGTCTCATATGGAGAAATCGAATATGTATCATCTGCTCGTTAATTATCAACCTTTTCACTTTGTTTTCTAGTAAGCTGGGTGCAGAAATCCATATTCTCGGTGGAGTTGTATGGTGGTGGGTGATAGCTCATCTGGAAACAAATGAGTGAGAGGTTGGTCAAGTTTCCTGTTTTCTCTTTGCTTCTTGGTTTACAATTAAACCCATTTCTGCTGTACTTTTATTCTTTATCTTGCTTTTATAAATATAATCCTGTAAAATTATTGTATATTCTCCTACTTGTCTATGCTCTTAGTATCGGTTTCACCTCTTTCTTCTATTAGTTTATTAGATTCTGTCTCGGGAATTCGAGAGCTTCTCTATCTTATGAGTTTATTGATAGATAATGTCAGTCCAAAATTTTTTTATGATGTTGAAATTAAGTGCTTATTTAGATGGGCATTTTCATATCCTTATAGTAAAATCAATGTTATTTCTCAAGGCTAATTTCTGCAGGTTCGGTCTATGTTTTCTCCTTTTCTTGCACTAGTTTGTCAAACTTCATGAATTCATATTATTTAGCTGCCTAATCGTGAAGCGCCATCTTTGAGAAGTTATATATCATTGGTTACTTCTCAAAAGAAGATCTGGTTACCTTGTTTCCTTAACGGTTTCGTAGAAGACAGGTAATAGAAAGATAAAAATGTTAGCAATTCAATTCTATTAGGTCTAGCCATCCCATGAGCTTTTCGTAGAAGACCTTACAAACTAAGCTTGTTATTCACATAAGTTTCTTATTATTGACCGTCTCACCCTACATCAACAATACGCTATTAACTTATTAGTGGATGTTATGATAAAATGTGCTGTTAAATTTGTTTCAGGTCAATGTTTTATGAAAGCAGATAATCAAGGCACAAAAGGGAATGATCATAAGAAAACAAATTGAATCATTTTCCCTGATCTTTGGTGAGAGAAATTCACAAAAGAGTCAAGAATGCCTCTCCTGCGGATGAGCTGCCACTTGGCGTAACATACATTTGAATCATAATTAAAAGATATAGAAGCTGTTATGTCCAGTACCATGGAGAATGAAATGTTCAATGTTCCACTGGATATAGGCAGCCAAAATTCTATTGTGATGGGTGGAATGCCGAACTCACTGGTTGGATCCAATTCATTTGACTTCAACAACCAAAACCACCTGACCCGAGCATTGGCTGAATTTCCATTGATTTCTGAATTGCAAGGAGAACCTATTTGTGATATCCATCCTGATCTTCCCACAACAAGCCATTACAGATTCTTTGATTCTAATGGATTAGTTACATCACTTGGAAGGAATGGTGTTGATAACATTGACTTTCAAGGGCAATTGGAGGGAGGAACATCCCTTTCTGCAACTTCACTTGCTAGCCTTTTGGCAGCAAGAAGAGGTCCTCAAGAGAATCTAAACGATTTAGCTGTTTCAGTATCTTCAGTCTATCCTTTGGAGGTTCCTAGAAGTAATATTGGTAATAACTTCCCTAATGATCTGAATTCTTCATTTGCAACCTCAGTAAATTGTGGCTATGATGAGGTACTTGGCAGTGTGAATGGTAAGTGGCATTTTGAGAAGTCTCGTGCTACTCCTGAGAGTCCTGGAGAAACCTCCTTCACAGCAGGATTTGTACCATTTTTGTCAGACCTGAACCCCAATGGATGGATACCTTCTACTGGCTTGCATGTGACTGCAGATTGTCCTTATGGTTCCTCTAAAAACAGTCATGAGCTCTCTTTAAGTCTTGCCGGGACACAAACTGCTATCATTGGTGAGGCAAATGTTCCTGACCAGTGCTCCGAGATAAGCTCTTCTGGTGAAACTTGCCGTTACTTGAAGGCAACAAAGTTGCCGTCAGAACATCCTTCTCACAACTCTAATAATCTTTCTCTAAGTTTTGGTTCTTATGGACCAGCTCAATTCTCACAATTGATATCAGGATCAAGGTATCTTCATGCAATTCAGGAAATACTTGCTCAAATTGCAAGCTTTTCACTAGAAAATCTAGACGAAAGGAGTTACTTAAATGGTGAGAGGATAGTTATGGATAATACACGATTCCCTTCAATTTCCTCTGATGGGAGAGGGATGCAACCAATGTATTCTGATGAATCTTCAGATTTTGATGGTAGCTTCAAAACTCAAGTAGATCCCTCAATTCGGGGACAAAGAGAAGCTAAGAAAACACAATTACTGACTTTGCTACAAGTGGTATGTTGACTTACTTTCTACCCCAATAGAGTGTTTATCAAATTTGGTCTTCAGTATCGTCAAGTATCCTGGATATACCAGCAACTTATAAAAGCTGGCTAGCTTTCATTATTTGTGACAGAACATAGTCATAGGACTTGGATAATAATTAGCTATGGTACGTTGGCACTGGAGAGTAGAATGCTAACATTGAATCTAATAAATTACAAAGAATTTAGGTCCAGCAAAATCTGTTATTACTTGACTTATTTTCTTCAAGCAAACTGGGTGGTAGTTACCCATTTTAGCTTGTTAACTCTTTTCATTATCTTAATTTGTAAATCTGACATTTATTTTGGCACTTGAATGTCTTTTATGAACGTGATACTTCATTGGACTCAGGTTGATGATCGGTACAGCCAATGCTTGGATGAGATCCATACAGTTGTATCTGCATTTCATGCGGCAACAGAGTTTAATCCTCCAATGCATGCTCGTTTTGCTCTTCAAACAGTCTCTTCCTTGTATAAAAACCTGAGAGAGAGGATCAGCAACCAAATCCTTTCAATGGGAGCAAATTTTGACACTGATGAATGCACGAGAGGGAAGGAAGTAAGTTTTGAAGATTCTTTCGTCAAGGAGCAATGGGCTCTGCAACAGCTAAAGAGAAAAGAACATCAAATATGGAGACCCCAGAGAGGGTTGCCAGAAAAATCCGTCTCCGTTTTACGAACATGGATGTTTCAAAACTTTCTTCATCCGTGAGCTCTCTTACTAAATGAACTTTATATTTTCAGATAGGTAGCAGTAAGTGTCTAAATTAGTCCTCTTTAAGTGTAAATTCATTTCTTACTTGCATAGCTAGCAATAGTGGTTCAAATTAGTAATGTTTTAAAATAAAAGTATTTGATGGACTCCACCTATTCTATGCACTGATTTAACTGGAATAGCTTATGTGTTTAATGGATTTCAGGTACCCAAAAGATGCAGAGAAGCATTTACTAGCGGTGAAAAGTGGATTGACACGAAGCCAGGTACTCATATATTAATGCCCTTAAGGTTTTTTGTTGAATTGAAATTTGAGGAAATTGTCAGCAATATTGTTTAGGAAACACGAAAAGTATATTTTGAAAAAGTAGGCATTGATAAGGGCCTTGTTTTCACCAGGAAATTTAAGTATGCTATTGGGTGTGCGTAAATCAGTGTCTTTTAGGATCTTATTGTTTTGTTTTTGTGTACATGGAAAAATAATCAGGTATCCAATTGGTTTATAAATGCTCGTGTTCGGTTATGGAAACCAATGATAGAGGAAATGTACAGGGAGATGAACAGAAGAAAGACTCGGCGGATTGAGGAAGGAAACAACAGCAATCATAGAAGCCAGTTAAGCATGAACAACCAAAGATTTAGCTTGAATTGAAGCGTAAAAATGAAAGATATAATGGCAGATGGGACAAAGCATTTCTGTGTTTGGAAATACGAAGGAACACAGCAGTGGCATGGTTACAAGTGTATATAATGTGTCATTAACGTGGGAAAATTAAGCTTCTCATGAACATCCCATTAAACAAATCAAAAGTTATTAGCAAATTAAATGGAATTATTTTGTGCTGTGGTTTCTGATTTTGTTTTCTTTTTTAGTCATTTTGTAGCTTTTGCATTAGTTCTGGGGAGGAGAAAGGACGATTTGGAATGGGATTTGTTTATATTTTGCATAAACCATAAAGATTCACATTTTTGTTTTCAGAAAATGTGATTATGAGTGATCGGTTTCTCGTTAGGGAATTGCCAAAATGGGAGCTCATCTCCACCAAGCCAAACCAAACTTTCATGCAAGGCAAGGGCTTGTACCGAACGGAGGAAATTTGAATAGCCCTAGTCAATTTAACAAACTAATAAGCAAAACTTCAAGCGACCTGATCACTCACATGACTCGTGTGGAGCTTCAAACTTTGATGCGACTTCTTTGGCAAGAAAATTAAACGGAGATAGCATGCACACCATCTATCTGATTTTGATTCCATTTATTACTACTTAAAAGGGGCGATGTTCTATGGTAATGGGTTCCCTTTCACACCCCTTTTTTTTTTAAATTTTTTCTTAATAAAATCTAATCAAAGGCTACAAATAGCTGTCAACGTCACGGCGACTGTAAGTAATTCATCAGCAGTCCCCAACTTACCTGTTAACTCGCCCACCTTGTCCTTGCTACATGCCGACATGTCTAAATGTTGAATCTTGAAACCGAAAAACTACAGAAATTCTTCTGTTGTCACGAAAGACTGCAAAGAATCCAAGTAAATCAACTTGACAAGAAGCTAATAATATATAGTGTACAAGCTGAACAAGAGACAAGGATTTTGTGCCACATTTGATATTATAATTATTTGCTTGTCGCTGGTAAATAATTATTCCTTCGGATTTACAGATGACTCGCCCTCAACTACGTTTATGGATAGATATAAAAGAATTGACATCTGATTCCTGCTTTATATATTCCTAGTACTTCCGTTCTCTCTATCTACAGCACTTGTACTGATTTCCTCTTTTATCAACCCTACCAATAAAACGATGTTACAAGCATCTTCAACAAATTTATTACAAAAAGAACCTTCAGCTCCTCTTTCATATTTCCATAGAAATTCGGGTTTTGATTGGTTTTAACTTCAAGCCCATGCTTTCTGGTGAAAGAAGTTCAGGAGAGATGCAAGAGGGAGTCAAGGGGCTTCTGGGGCTTACACTTAGAGTTGGCCTGTACAATCCATATGCCATAAGAAAATACTCCAGTGGAATCAACATGGCATGCGGCTGCTCCTCTGTTACCATCGATCCACATGCCTGAACCTGTGGATCCAAATCCTCAAGCAATCAATTGAAGCTCAATTCCATATAATTGTGAAAACCTAAATGTCATAACATGATAGATATAGACCTCAGTCAACATACCTCAACCAAGGCACTATACCTTCTATCTATTTTTGAAGTCATGTGTACAGCCTCAGAATGGAATCCAGAGTTTTCCCCAACAAATATTAGAGAGCGGCACTGCAGTCTCCTTAAACCTTCACTAAGGTCTGGTCTCCTGGCACACAGCAAATAAATTGTTGATATCAGATCATGAATTCCATCAAATTGTTCAAAGCATATGGCACATATTTAAGGATATTGCGACAACAGAAGGCACATCATGCCAAGGACGATAGCCATTGACAAAGCACGAAAACTATTTAAAAAAAAAAAAAAAAATCATATCACATTCTCGGATTATTGCAAATTTGCTCTTAAAAAATTGCATAGATCAAGGGCTGAAATGCCCAGATAAATCACAAGTCTACAGATGGAAAACACAGCTAAAATACCAAGGCTCCAGACATCCTCGCCACTAGTCACTTTAAGTGACTAATGAGATCAAATTATCATGGATATGGGTATTACCTATTAATTGCTTCCAGAAATCGCCAAACATTTACACCATGTCTTTCATCCAGCAGCTGAGAAAAAGAAAATATGTATCAAAGCTCAGATTAAGGCTTCGTGCTAGATCACCAATGATTTATGATACTTCTGATGTGTTAAGCACTCAATGCAAATATGAGTCATAAGAAAAGGCAGGGTACTAACTCTTCTGCATGCCTGAACTAAATCAGATTCAGGTACTAGGGCACTACCACAAACTTCCTGCCATAATTACACAGAATTCAATCAATCAACCGATCCAATTCTGGAAACAACATGGCAAACTAGTGGGATAAACCTAAAGCACAATAGTACCTTGCTGAAGTACCGCTTTAGTAATAAGTCCTTCACCAATCCACACATGCCATAGAAGTAGAGTAAATTTGACATCACCTGGAAATAACAGAAGGCTTAGGTAAGATGGAGGTTGTTTAATCCCTAACCAATGACAAAGGAGATTCAGAAATGGAACCTTATTATAGAACCATTCCACCCAAGATGGCGATTTACACAGAGGAGACACTAGTATTAAACCACATACACGTTGCCTGTATTTCATCTGCGATCAAGAGAGATCAGATTCAAAACAGTTGATCCCCCTTTCCAGGAAGCCAAACAGATGCTGAAGGCGCAAACATATAAACACACCCCACCCAGGGGATTTGGGAGGAGGGAGAAAAGAAAAAGGTTTATTGCACCTGGGGAGGGAACTTACAGCAAACAGGGTAAGAATATAAGCTCCTGCTGCAACCCCCATACACATCACTGCACCAAGTCTGAAAGACAAGGAAAACCAAAAGCGTTAGTTGAGACCCTTTATTTATTTCCGAAAACAATTTGGTCATCAAGCAGATAATGACAGGTAAATAAACCTTTTAGTTAAGTAACAGGGTGTCAATTTAGATCATTTTTCTTCAACAACTTCAAGTTTTACTAGCCATCGAAGGCAATAGCAAAAACACACAAGATGTCTGAAGTAGAAGAGAGGTTACAGTTAAGCAAAAATATCCAATCAGCTAGACAATTTAAAGGAAAAAAATACAAGCATAATGTGACAAGATAATTACCCAAAGTAGTTGAGAACTTCAGCAATCTGATCAGCTAATTCATCAACAGAAAGTAAAGGTTCATCAGGACTAATTGCTGCAGCACCCAACTGCAATAGCTTTGAAGAAAGTTCCAAGTAAGAAACAATGTGAATCTAAGCATTTTCCACAACAAATTATTAAGGATAGTGCAGACATGAAAAAGAAGTAGAACCATAGTAAGCAGTCAAGCTACAAGATGCAGACCTCATGCCCAGGAGGACTTATATGATATATGCAGAAGTTGTGGAGGAGCAAGGAACATGCTTCTGGACAAAAGAATAACTCTTGAAAGCAGGACATATCTGCTCAGTCACATGCATGGAGAAATAAGTTAGAGCTTGGTAGCATGGCAGTGGAAGGAGGAGTATTGTTATAATATCCTAGAGCGAAAAATGTAATTAAAGATACAAACTTCTCATGTGATTCAAAAAGTTAGATAACCAAAAAAAATTAGCACCCTCCAAACTGCATATACCCCAGAATTTTTTCAAAAGTTTGGTTTGTTTCTCCATACAAAACAATAAATAATTTTACGAAAAAAAGAATTAAAACTAGAAAAGCACTATAAATATGTAATTTAGTGTCAAATATGCATAAATATGGAGAACGAAATCCAGAATAATCTGCACTTCCAGTATGCTTACAGTTTAGAGCTACATCAGGATAAGTGACAAGAGCTGGCTTGTCCGGGTCTCCATACACAGTAACAGAAATCAAACCGTGTGAAGTTTTTACAAGGGTCTCCTGCAAATATATTTCAAAATTCATTATTTCAAAATAAATACACTTCAGTAATTGAAATTGAGAGAAATTAAAAACTGTATATTCATAAGTCACAAGAAGGCGTATTTTCTGAAAATGAAAAAAATAAAATAAAACAATAAATCATCTCAAAGCGGCACACCATGTACTCCAGCAACATAATGAATGTTCAAGGCCAATCATCACTCATTTTTGGAAAAAAAGAACATTTCAGACACACCCAAGTTAAGTATATTCTGCAACTCAAAGAGAACTTGCATTTGCATGTGCAATAGCACCTTTTTAAGAAAGAAAACTCTTTTACTCATATAGGTATATTTGTATTATGTTCCTTTATTCCATGGACAGGAAATCGACAAATAAACACACCTAACACTAACTCAGGCATAAAACAACGCATTACAATAAATTTAACAGAAGTAATGCTGCACAAAACACAATCATTACATATATTAGAATAAACAGTAATACCCAGATAGTCATAGATATCCAATATCTGGTCATTCGCATTTCCGGCGTTAATGCGAAAATCTAAAAGCAACCAGTTCTGTGAACGACAAAAAAGTCCGGTCCATACAACCAATATGAAAACATTGAATGATAACAAGTAAAAAATTTGTTTAAAAAAAATAAAAATAAAAAGTGAAAGTAAAATCCTGTACAACTATACTCTCATAACCTACCAAAAAAATAATAAAACTTCAAAATTTTCTCATTTCAGCATATCTGGTAGCTGAAAAGAATAAAAAAATGTCATCACCTCTACACTTAAAGAAAAATGCTCAAAGTTATGAATTCTCTACTTTTTCCCGCATTTTCTCAGCAGCCAAATAAGTTTAAAAAAAAAAAAAAGGACAGCACATAGAGGAAATGTAGGTACCTTTCCCGTTGGAGAGGGAGTCTCAATGTCAATAGAAACTGAATCGCTTGAAGAATCTGCCATTTCTCTCCCTCTCTATCTCTCTCTCTCTGTTTCTGTGTCTCCCTCCCAATTTGAAGAATGAAAGAAGACTCTTTTATAGAACCACTTTTTCACAAAATTTGTATTATTAAATTCTCTTAAATCTCCCTCCCTTCTCTCGTTTTCAGATTAAAACAAATAAAGATTTTCAAAAACTTGTCTCTCCATGAAAAATACCTTGTCTAACTCGTGGTTAACTATCTCACCGACGCGTCCCCAATTGCCAGTGCAATATATATCTACCTCACGTGCGCCCCTTACTCACAGGCTCAGACTCTGGTTTCTTTTAACTCTGGTTAGGCAGGCCGACAGTTTTTCGCCTTTTACTATTTTGCCCTTGCTTGCCATCGTCTTTAGCCGTTATTTTAATATTTTAATCATAACAGTTATAACTAATCAGGGTCAACAATACCCTTTTGTTGACTAATACTTCCTTGTCTCTCTTTTACTGTTATCTGTATAGCAGTTGCTGTTCAATTAGCAACCGAGCACCGCCCTCCGGTCACCCTGTGAAATTTCATTTGAAATCAATTTTTTTTTTATCTTTATCTATAATATAAAATCTTATTCTTTCAAAATTTATATATATCATGTATGGATTGCATAACCTCTCAAAATTTTGAAAATATATTTTTATATTTATCTTTAATACTTTTGTTAATTTTTATCATAATTATTTATTAAAAACCTCCCTATAAATAAGGTTTTTAAACAAATTTTGAATAGATTGGATTAAAAATTTTATGAATTTAGTAGAAATATAAATAAGTGTGAAACTTTACATGTTATCAACAACTTTAGCAAGAAAGATTTTGATATTATCAAATTAAAGGGATTATCAACTCAAAAAAAATTATCGAATTATCAATTTTTAGTGATAGAAAATAAAATAAATTATCAATTGATAAAAAAAATAATTTTTCAAAAACTCTCTATGACTTTGGTTTAAATAGTTATATTTAGAAACTGGCTATGATTTTGATAATTCGTGTAATCACTCCAATAAGTTGTGTCATGAAACTTTAAATCTTATATTTATTGGTAATGATGGCTTTTATATTATATATGGTATTGCATTATTTGATAATGCAAAGACTGATATGACCTTTCGAAACATGAAGATGGTAACTAGAGATGAATGATGTAACGGGCATTGGGGTTAGTAAGACGCAAAGTCGCATGTCGGCCACAGGATTTTGTCGTTGAAACATCGCATGGGTTAGATTAAAATGGGCATCATGTCCATGACCATGACCATGACCATGACCACGACATTTCAGTTGTCATTTTCTATTTAAAGTTGGTAAGTGTCATTAGCCTTCACCGGACACGCAGGCAGTAACTCTTTTTCCGCCGCTTTCAAGTCCTTGTAGTGAAACGAAACGTTTCTTGAATTGGTAAAATGAGTTTTCAAATGCCAATTTCCACCCAAACAACGAGCTGATTTGTGACTCTTTTGTCAATTACGTATATTAAAACGCTTTAAGCTTTAATGAAGTTAGAAAAAATGGAGATGTAGCTTGGCGTATCGAATTGAAGCCGTAATTTATGATTATACAGTCACCAAACCTTTGACTATTACTAGTTTCATACATCATGTATGAGTTACAACGTCCTCTCATCGTTAACCCACCAACTGCCTTGATAATCACTGTTTATTTTTTCCTTCGATTGTTCACTTGTCGCTTCCAAGGCATGTGACGGACTTTTTTTCCTTAAACTCTGAAATAGTCAAATCATCACAAATTAACACTTTTCAATTAGTTAGTATACTAATCAAAGTACATGATTATGTGCACGAAACCAATCAGATTAAATGTCGTTAAATTGAAGTCAACATATCGGTTCACATTGCTCTATTGGTTGGTTTATAAGAAATGGGCATTTTTTACCTTGAAATGATATGCTTCGCTTCACATTTCACTTTTTCAACGCATTTTAACTAGCATCTCCGCATATTAATTGACCATTTGTTTCGAAAATCCTCATACATTACTGGGTGATAATTTTGCCATCTAGCATGATTTGAGCATTTAATAAGTAACACACTTCACTTGATGAATGGTTGGATGGTCAAATTTGTCATCATATGAAAAATATGCGAAGGGCTACACACACTGCTCGGGTGGACCACATCGGTAGAGTGGCGACGTTGACTCATTAGCGGGCCGCAGCAGCACCGACAGCCCGTCTTCAACTCCGTCACATAACGTTATCTAAGCTATGCTAAATGAGAATGACAAATAGTTTGTTTTGGTGGAAACAAAACGACAAAATGGTCACGAACGCTTTGCATATATACGGGTTTGAGAGCATCTTCCACTCGAAAACTGTTTTTATAAAACATTTTCAGTTACTTCAATTTTAATAAGGAAAAAAGCAGAATACACGCAATCAACTTCTCATTGTCTTTGTGGTATTACTCCAGATGCAATAATATTTTGTCGGTGATCATATGATTATTTTCCCCAACTGACGAGCATCTAGATTTTAGAGCAGAGTATAAAGTGTAAGACCACGGTAGAAACTACCACCAAAAAGCGTATAAAAGTAGCTGACGTGGCATGTCCACATAAGCAAAAAGTTCAGTGGACATTGAGTGACTTGTAAGTTCTCGTGCCCTGCACGTCAAAGTTATTGCCATCACGAGAGAATAGCTAGTAGCTGCGTGACATTTGGCACTTGATTTTAAGTTTGTTCAACATTGCTTGTGTAAAAGGCCATTGCCTGTTTGTAATTTTTAAATGTTATAAGGGCTATGTTGTTGCATGACTTTTTTTTTTTTTTTTTTATNTTTGTAATTTTTAAATGTTATAAGGGCTATGTTGTTGCATGACTTTTTTTTTTTTTTTTTTTTTTCTGTTTCATTTTCTCGTGTTGTCTATTAAAATAATAAAATGTATGGGTGTTAGAATCTTACTTTAAATTTATGGTTCGGAGCATGGTCCACCTGACCAATCAGTCAATCTCATTGGAGCTAACACCATATATTACACGTGATGATGCAAGTGTCCACACATGAAGAAAGTGTCCATTTAAGAAAAAATATTTATTTCTATGAATTTTCGTATCTAACATTTCACGTTAACAAGAATATAGCTATCCGAATCCGTAGCCATGGGCATTTGAACAGTGACACAAGTGGGCTAAGCCCAAACATTTTACTGGACTTTTGAGCAGGTTGTCATTGCAAAGTACATAAAGGCCTAGCAGAAGCACGGTATTCAAATTTCGGCGTATTTGTACTTAAATACCACTCTACAAAGATAAACTAACTACAAATCAAATAATTAAAATTCAAGTGAAACTAATCCTAACAACTTATTTAGATAACTAAATATTCCTAATAAAACCCCACGAATAATCCTGACCATCCTTACACAGGTGTGCGTAACAGTAGCATAGCAAAATAGCGATCAAGAACTTCTCGTACAGAGTTGGGATGAATTATGCAACAAATAAGTAGATTCATTGTAGAGAAGTTATCATACTATTAAATAGAACGTAACTTTCTCAACTATAACATCAATATTTGATATATCTCGGCGGAGAACAGTCAACTTGGTACAGCGACTAGCATATATATGTCACGTAGATAGGAAAAGTAGAATCTTAATTGACAGAATTCTATTCAGGATCTAACTAAGCTACAAAGTAAATATGTTTTACAGAAAGACATCCGTTTATATGAGAGGGAATGGTAACACGACCCTATAACATCTGAGGCTGCACTGGTAAAAGTGCCTTCCCAACTCTTTAGATAGTAGAGACTTGCCATCGCAAGACAGTGTGTCCATGATATTAGAAGAGGCATATCTCCAAAAATGCAATCACCACCAATGGTTTGAGAAAAGTCCACAGAGATTCTATCAGACTTTATTGCTCCATATGTTCCATATCTTCATCAGAGATTGGATTGTCAACTTCACTTCCACTACTCAGGCCATCATCATTACCCAAAGACGAAAACTTCTCACTCTTAGAGTTCTCTTGAAAATGATACTTGACATACTTGATAGGTATTTCAGATTCAATCTTTCTCCCATCTTTGCGTTTCCTTGTACCATCAGTCACTGTTGATTTCATCACTCCAGGATCAGCCACCAATTCACCATCCATAAAATCAGCCATCTCTAGGTCACCATCAACTTTATATTGTCCTCTTCTATCATTATCAGTTGAAGAGAAGAGCTTTTCATTAGAAATCTGGCCATTGGACATACTTACTGGGAGGTCATACTCTACTTTCGACTTGCAGATTATGGTTTTGGCATGAATTTTGCTGATGTCACAATCAAATACTCTTACCCCTTGCTCTTCAACAATCAAAAGCCACTCTGGAAATGATGGCAAGCTTTTTATCAGTATTTAAGGAAATAACATTGTATTATATTTGAGAAACAGCAAAGAATCACAAATTGGGTTGCTTAATAATTAACCCCAACTTCGTTCAATTAGTAGTGACAGACTGACGATGAAACACATGGCAGGGCAAAAGTCTGTCTAATATTTAAATGCTCTACTGCAACAGTAACGTGATTGATGTGTCTTCTAATCATTATATGGTCTGTTAACGATCATAACCTGACATGAGATTGCAAAGACGTGCTGAATCCCTGACAAACACAATAAAAGATAAGAGGCTAAAGATAGCAAAGCAACTCACTGATAAGAGTAATAGGAGTAGAAACATTTGGTCTGCTAGTTTTCCCCTCCATTCCAATTTGATTAGTAACCCACTTTATCAGTTCAGATGGCAGGCTAGACTCGGAGAACGCATTTATATAAGAAATGAGTTTGGCTTGGTCATTGTTTTCCCTGTGTCCAATTAGAGATTTATCAGATGGGATGATCAAAGATGCAACTGTTGCTTTGCAGCCACAATCTTCACATTGTCATACCTCACAGACTGTAATGCATTGTCAACAACAAACAACCATCTCACAACAAGATTTTTAAGGTTTTTGCAAGGCAGCTGAGTCCCTCTTTGAGGAGTGAGGAATGAGTACTCTGCAGTTACAACAGTGTCATACAGGACTTGATGCAGAAGAACTTCATCTTTAAACCCCTGCAACAAGACAATATACTATATTTAGCAAACTGGTAAAATTTTAGTCTAAAATGCACCTTTCACATCCTAATTTGGTTTGCAACCAACAGTTATCAGCACCAGGACAAGGTTGACTGCAATTAAAGTATTCAGAACACTCAAGAAGATCAAACATCAACCAACCCAAGAGGCAAAAACTACCCTGATATGTGATAATATAAAGAAAAAAAACTGAGACGCCTATCTCGAGTACTTTGGAAGACTAACCAGAAGGGATGTGACAGGCAGAACTGGCTCCAACAACATCCTGAGAAGAATGTCTGATATGTACCCATAACAAATAATTAAGTACAAAATCAGTACAATTAAACGAAACAAAATAATAAGCTAATAGTTTAACTAGCAAAAACCAAAGTAACTAGATCTTGGAAAAAGATCTAGTCAATGCAAATAACTTGATGTGCTTTTACCAGTTACCACATGAATAGTCTTTTATTTTGGTCCCTAAAAACCACTGACTCCTGAATCTCTAAGGGAGACACTAGCAAGTTCAACAAGGTAAAATTAGCATCTGTGCTTTAAGAAGTAACAATGACTAATAAAAAATTAACATCTTAAATGAAGTATAAGAATCTACCATCTAAATATTTTAGCAACAATTCAAATTCTCAAATAAATCAATCAATAGTTAAGACATTAGAGAAAGCGTGAAAAACCCAATTAAGCAGTAATAATTCTCACCGAAAAAGCAATAACAACGAAACCCAGTTATCATTTGTACCGCACAAACACGCAATTCGTTCTCCAACTCGTCCCTGGAAATTCCCAACCCAAACTTCAGGCATAACCTCAACAAAAAAGCTTCACACATCACAGCCCCGGTCACGTAGCCAACTCTACACCCCACACCAACACCTTCACGAAGTTTATCACTAACAAAGGGTAAAAATACCCTCAAATTGTTTACAAAATCACAATTTACTCCAACTCTGTCCACCACCCACACGTGCACCAAGTCCACAAAACAAGAACTCAAATTCAAACTCAAACCATCCGCTGTGTCATCGTGCTCGGACTCTATTGCAAAACAAATGCTAATATAACTAACTATTCTTTCTAACAAACTCTCGACCTCTCTCCTCAGCTCTCTTGTAGCAACAACTAAATGGTACAACTCGTAAATAACTGGACACAGCACAGCGACCTTTTTAACTACATTGCATGAACTAGAACAAGAAACTAGCAGCTGAAACAACTCTTTGGTAGCCAAAACTTGCTCCGAACAGGGCAGAGCTGTAAATTTAGAGGTGTAAAAAGTTAGTGCCGAGTAAAACCAAACGTAATCGAGCGACGGATCGGGTAAATTTTGAAGTAAGCGAGAGAAAATCAAGGTGAAATTGGAAAAATCTGTAACGCCTTTTCTGTATTCGCATAGAAATCGATCGACCGATTCTTTTAGCATGGACTGAAAATTATCGGATAACTTTGAAGTGCCGTTTTGGTTCATTTTGAGAGTTGAATTGAAACGTCACAGTTGGAAGAATTGTGTGAGGATTGAATTTTTGAGGGTTTTTGATTGGTGAGTTTGAAATGGGAGTGAAACCCTAGTTTTGCGGGACGTACTCTTAACTGGAAAAGGGGAGGGAAGGTTGGGGCAATTTGGTAACGGGCCAAAATTTTGAATTTGAGCTTTCGGGTCAATATTCAATGAGCAAGGTAGGGGCATGAGTTAAGACAGTAAAAAAGTGAGGTAAATTCTTGGTCAAAAGGTTAAAATGAGGTGCTCTGGCCTCTGGGCGACTGAGCCGGTGACTTTATCAAATCTTTTAGAGTTATTATCAGGTTCCTCTCCATATTGTTTTATCAAATCAAAGAGATCCATAATTTTGAAATATTTACAAGTAGTACTCTTGCATTGTGATTCTATTAAAAAAAAAAACAAGTTAGGGGAGTGTTTAAAATTTAGCAACTTTTTTTTTTTTTTACCTAATTAATTGACAAGTCGACATGAGCCATTCACCTTCGAGTTAAAGAGTTATTTACTCGTTGATCTTAACAAGTCGATAAATACTAATGAATTATTTTATGTAAAATGGTATTTTTGTCCTTTAAAATTAAATTTGATTAGTAATTAAATAAAATATTAAATCCTCTGAAAATGATAACAATTCCTAATTTTGGTTATCTCTTAAAATTTTTTTAAAATACATATAATCGTTTCACTTCACTTCAAAAGTTTTACTGTAAATATATTATAGAACTTACTTTATTTTTCAAACAAAAAAAAAAATGTATAGATGACTGGATTATTGATTCTTATAATAATTTTTTTTACCCCAAATTTGGGGAGTCTTTACAAATAACACATTCTCCGATAATTTATTATCCAAATATCCTTAATAATGTCTAAAATTCATTCATCTTCTTTACTCCATTGAGAATGATGTGTAGAGAGAGAACAAATCAAAATAAGTGGTTCAAATAATTCAAAATACTTTTAAATAATTTGAAATCTATGTTTGAATTAAAAATAATAAAAAAGTATTTATAAATGCATGTTAG
>JANKKB010003269.1:44894-54969 GCA_026225775.1 Bursera palmeri
CAAAAAAAAAAAAATTACTGTTTTTATGAAAAAAATTCAAAAAAATTAAAATTTTACATGTTGGCCACCCTCAAAAAATTGAGTTTTCTTTTGACCCTCCCAAAAATTTATTTCAAGCTCCGTCACTGTGTAAGACAGACATATAAAAAACCATCAAACAAACATTTGAATCTAATCAAATTGAACCAAACACAAGGATGTGTTTTATAACAAACATTTTTTTTATCATTGGGCATAAAAATTAAAATTCATGTTAATCCAATTTTGAATAGATAATTTTAGTGATTTTATTGGTTTAGTTTAGGGTCNATTAATTTTTTAATGTTTTCAATAATCATAATAAAAGTATAGATATATTATATGAGGAATTATAAAAAATAACTAAAATTAATTAGGTGATTTGAAAAGTAACTAATTATTTAAATTTATATAATTTATCTAATCATTTACACCTAAAATGATTATAATATCTCTCTCTTAAAAACACATATTCTCATTCTCTAACACTTCCCAACTGGTAAATAGTCACTGACTTACAAATAATTGTCGAATAGTCATAAACTCACTAATAGTCTACGGACAATCACGGTTGGGTTAAATGATATTTTCGTTTTAATAACTATGAACGGTTAAACGAAATATATAAATTGAGAGAATCGGTTATTTTTTAAAGGACATACTTAATTTTAGTAATTTTTTATAATTTTCCTACTTATAGTGTCATGTTTGGATTGGCTAGAAAAAATATATATTAAAATAATGTTTACCATTTATATTTTTGTCAACCACATGAAAATATAAGTCTACATGGAAGGACGTGACTTGACTTTTGATAATTTATAACGTTAATTAATAACTAAGGAACTAACCTGCAAATAACAGTCGGATTAAAACTTACGAATGCTTATGATTAAGGATAATTATTGTAGATTTAAACTTTAAATCAAAGTTTACCCATTAAACATAATTTCATTCCTTAACTATAATTTGAAGATATATCATAGTCTTTAATGTCATGTTNTACATAGTAATATATTATTATACCTTACTTGAATCATCAATAATTTTAATAACAATAATACACAATACATTTCATTATTATGGAGGAAATGTTAAAATCATATTCTATTTAATGTAATTTGGGCAATGGATGCTTTCCAACAACTCTTGTTATCTTTTTCGCTTCGAAATTTTTGGAGTCAAAGCGCAGATTGAAGTATCACAAGAAGATCATTGTAATCCACGCCAAACGATGACCTCAATCTCATCCACAAAGTCGACAAGGTTAAGAAATAAACAAAAGAAAATTTCGTGTCGTTTTCATCCCCTATGAGCATCACCCTCTCATCTTTCTACCAACACTATGATATTACGGTTCTACCACTTTTGCCTTTTCTTCACAATTATTTAATTATTGTCATTTTACACCATTTTAATGTATTTCTACATTTAAGTATGGTATTTAGATTCGAGATTATTATTTTTTTCTTTATTTAATATTTCACATTTTTTGTACCAAAAAGTCAATAAATACTCTGTTTCAAGTCTTTTCGAGTACGTAGAAACTTCTACTAAATTATTATTATAAGTTCACCGTCCATTAATCTCTTTGTATTATTATAATTAATACATAATTAGGATTTGAGTTTGAGTACCGTTCATCTTCAAAACCGACAAATCTTTTCTCCAATATTTTATAAATAATTTAGAAAATGAACTTAATGAAAAACTTTCTTTTACGTAATTTTAGAAATTAAAAAGACTTAAATTAGTAGATGTTTTAAAAATTGATTAGGTTTTCTTAGACGACTTAACTAAAAACATATACAAATAAAATGTTTTTGGTGATCTTTAATATTCGATAGCTCAATAATTGCTATTAGTTTATAACAATCGATAGTTTAAGAACCTAAAAAGAATTGTTGAATTATTGAGACTGACAATCAAAATGAGGTATCAATGTTGGAATATGGTTACGATGCTTATTTTGTTTATGTAATAGTTATTTTTCAAAATAACCATTTTTTATTTTAATATTTTTTTTAGGATTTGCTTTATATTTTTTAGGGTTTGAATTGATTAACAGTTTTGTCCATTAATAATATTTTTAATTTTGTTAGAATGAAAATTTATAATAAATTATGAAAATATTTAGTGAAAAAGTATTGTTAGACGGGAGGAAATCAGATACATATGTTTGTATTTTAGTTGAAGGATCAGGGACTTTAATTAAAAAAAAAAAGTAAAGGAAGAGAGAGAAAGGGAGAGAGCCAATAATCAGCCAAAAAGCTACGTAGCATTTCCTGCTCCGTCATTATCTTCCAATCTCCATTTTTTCTCATCTCTTATAATAAAGAAAAACAAAGAAATTAAGCCCAGAGAGAGAGTGTGAAAATCTCAATCGACGTTCCAATTCAATCTCTACTTTCTCTGCGGAGAGGGTGCGGCTGAGCAAAGCGTTTGTATGTGCCTATGTGAAATCGAATAGATTTCCATTGCATAGAAAGAGAGAGAAAGAGAAACTGAAATCTCATTTTCTAGATTCCTTCCGGGAGAGAAACAAATCAGTATGTTTGTTATGATGGTTGATTAAGCGTCAGCTTGTTTCGATCAATGGAGTTCTTCCAAATCGCCGATGTGATTTTGCTACTGCCAGATCTTTTCTGTCGATGCATTAAATTCACTTAGTGTCTTCTGCTTCTGGAATAATTTTTTGATTTTTTTATTCTGTTAACTTGGTGAAAAGAAAATGAACAACGGCGGCGGCTCGGAAGCCGCGGCTCAGCCGCTGGATTGGAAATTCTCGCAAGTGTTTGGAGAACGGACAGCAGGAGAGGAAGTACAGGAAGGTGCAACCTTCGATTGCTTTGTTGTTCTGATTCTGCTTTGGTTTTGATTGTTGCCTTTGTGTTGTGTGTGAATATCTATCACTTGTTTTGCCTCTTTTGACAATTAGTTATTGCAGACATGTATCGAGAGATCTATGACATGTGGATTGGATTTGGTAGTTACTGTGAGTTTTTGAGTGATGATAAATACGGGTCTACATGTTTAAATAGTGTTTGAGCCGATTAGTTTGTAGGTCTTTGTAGTGTCATGTGTTAATTGCGTGCAAGTCATAGCTGAAGTTGGTAGTTGTACCGTTCGTGCTCATATTTTTACAATATGAATTCACCTCACAATGGGTCTAACTTATAATTATTAGCTGTGTCATTCTTATGTTAATTTCACTTTAGTCATGGGTCGGCTTTGTTAGAGCTTAAGTGTTATCTTTGGCTCTTTTAGCCTTTTGTGATAATTGGTTGTTCAACAAGTTGATGAAGAATTTACTCGTGATGCCTGCTGTCTAAACCCTTAAGGAGAGATGAGCTTTTACGTCCGTAATGGATGGATGCTGCATGTTTGAACACCCTATCAACTCAAAAAACCTTCCTTTCTTGCATTTAGAAACTGCAGTTGCTTTCATTACAGCAAGGGCAAGTTATTATTCGGAGTTGGTGAATGCAGTACTAGTTTGGATTGATTTCACTATGTTTTCTTTTTGCTATGCTACGGAGAATGTGATGTAAGTACATCAAAACAAAGTTATGGGGCTTATATAAGAAAACGTTAAACTAGTTAAGAGGTTGACTTACCAATTCATTAGATCAACTGGTTAGAGCAGGTTTTTGGTTTGTAATTCTCCCACTTGCCACCTTGCTAACAACAAGACTTAAAAAATTCAAATAATTGGAGCAACAGAACGAGTCACATTGTGTTGACTGCAAACTCTGAGTGGACTATTCCGATTCTTAAACTGGCTGGTAAATTATATTTGAATTTTTGTTATGTTAGAACTTATATCTTTGTGTCTGTCTCTCTGTGTTTCTTTAAAGGAGGGCTGGCGTTGGTGGTTAGTTCTGAACCACTAGTTATTAATTCTGTAAAATATGAGACCTCCTTCAATTGTTCTAAAGCTTAATAGGATTTTACTTGGAGACAAAAGACACTTGCATGATGATTCTTTTATCCAGTGAATCTTGCCCATATTTGAGAGTAATTGCTTTTGCTTGCCATTTATATGTCTTGTATGCTCTTTCCCTCATTCTTACCCTTTTTTTTCCTCCTGCTTGGTTTTATGTTTGCAGTTGATATCATATCTGCCATTGAATTTGATCGAACTGGTGATCACCTTGCTACTGGAGATCGTGGGGGCCGGGTGGTTTTATTTGAAAGAACTGACACACGGGATGTAAGCCTGTTAACTGCTTACATGCTTATACGATAAGCTTTTTCTTGAGATCATTTCCCACAATTTTTAGTTTGTCAAACTGTTTCTGAATAAGTTTTTTCATGTAAACTGTAATGTAGCATGGTGGAAGTCGGAGAGATTTAGAGATGATGGATTATTCAATGAGTAGGCATCCTGAGTTCCGTTATAAAACAGAGTTCCAGAGTCATGAACCTGAGGTATTATTCGTAGTTAGCATAATAAATGCTTGTTTGGATTTTTTGATTTCAGTCATTCGCTGGTGGTTGGAGTGAGATTTTAATTAACTTGCAACTTCTTATATGTGTGACGCAGTTCGACTATCTAAAGAGCTTGGAAATTGAGGAGAAAATCAACAAGATTAGATGGTGTCAGTCAGCTAACAGTGCACTGTATCTTCTGTCCACTAATGACAAGACTATCAAATTATGGAAGGTTAGGGAAATCCCTGAAGTGGAACCTTCTAGCACTTGAGTTCTTAGTCTCTATAAATATAATGGAAGAACTTCACCTCAGCCTTTAGGCTTTCTGCATGTTAATAAATTAACATATTTTATTATATTGATCATGTCCAAACAAGTATTGGAAAAATGTAGGCTGGAAAGCATTGACGGTTTTTTAATTCATAAAGGAAGATCCTTAAGCCAGCTGGTGTTATTGATGTGTCTACTTTATTGTTGATAAGGTCCAAGAGAAGAAAGTCAAGAAAGTATGTGATTGGAATGTGTATCCTGAAAAAGCTGCACGAAATGGTCCAATCGTTGGTTCAAGTACATCAACTGTTGCCAAACCTCACATGGTAAATGGGGGATGCAGAGAGAGACCCTTTGGCTGTGCAAGCAGTGACATTTCATTTCCTTCTGGGGGTGTTTCATCTCTACATTTGCCTGTGGTAGTTGTACTCTATCTAATCTACTTAGTTTCTGGCATGGATCACAATATTTATGTTAGAAATAATTTTTCTGAAGCTTTCAGGTTTGATATTCTTTTAATGGTAGGAACTGGCATGAGTGATTGATAACTTGGTATGATATCATTACTATTTGCAGTTCTAACACTTGGTTCAAACATAATATTTAGGTTACCAGTCAGGAGACAAGCCTTGTGGCTGGATGTCGAAGAATATACGCCCATGCTCATGACTATCACATTAACTCCATTTCAAATAATAGGTGAATTCTCTTGCTTTTTTGTAGGCCTCTTTCTTTTGTTTTTGTTATCACATTTCTGACTTTTACTAATTATTGACTTTTAATGTATTTTGGCTTTGGTTTTGTAGTGATGGTGAAACTTTCATATCAGCTGATGACCTGCGAGTAAATCTCTGGAACTTGGAAATCAGCAACCAAAGTTTTAATATTGTAGATGTGAAACCTGCGAACATGGAGGATCTAACTGGTGGGTCTCTCAACAATTTGAATGGAAAAATAGACTATGTGATTTAGTTACTTGTAATTTATTAAATTAGTAATATGTTTGAATTCATACTTGCAGAGGTGATAACTTCAGCTGAATTTCATCCCACCCATTGTAATACGTTAGCATATAGTAGTTCAAAAGGTTCAATCCGTCTTATTGATATGCGGCAGTCAGCTTTATGTGATACTCATAGCAAACTGTAAGTGATTTTGTCACTTTATTACTTGTAATTTGTTTCCTTGGTTAACTATCAATATATTTTTGGTATGTATTTGATTTGCTTTCATTTCCATCTTTTATTTTATTTAATATTTTAAATCTACTGTTCTTATAAGCTTTATGATGTACAGGTTTGAGGAACAGGAAGCACCCGGTTCAAGGTCTTTTTTCACGGAGATAATTGCCTCAATCTCAGATATTAAGTTTTCAAAGGATGGAAAACATATACTAAGTCGTGACTACATGACTCTTAAGGTTCATGTGTGATGTTAATTGAAGTATCTGTTTCAAAGAAAGCTTTTGCCGTTACATCATATATAGAAGTGAATTTTATGTTTGTCAATGTTAAGAATAGACTCTATTTGGGGTGGTGCCAAGAACACTACATTGTACGAACAATAATGCATATAGGCGATAACATAGAAACTGTGGTAAAGTTACAGACATTTTTGGGGGCAATTTAGCTATGATCTCTTTCTTCTTAAATTGCCCTAGTTCTATTCTCTAATCTTCTTTTGATTATGTGGTTAACAGTTGTGGGACATAAATATGGATTCTGGTCCTGTAGCAACTTTCCCAGTTCATGAATATCTGAGACCTAAGGTGAGATATTTTTTGAAGAAGTTTCTTGTGGGTTTTTGTGATGTGTTTGGATTGAAGAATTGAGGGGAGAAGTTAAGCAGTGAAAAGGTGTTTGGATACCTAAATTAAAGTGAAATGAAAAGAAGGAAAATTAAAAAATTCACTTCTCCACGCTTATTAGATATCTTCACTTCCACAAGTGGGGAGAATTGGAGTGAAACAAAATTAACCTTGCATTTTTTAGTTTCTGGATGTATCCCGAGTGCTATGAATAAAAGTGGGGATCAGTCCTTTTCTTCAGTTCTCTTGACATTTGAACTACCAGAGAGAGATTGAACTTCACTTCTTCACTTTTCTTTTATCATTTTCTCTGGTGAATTATCATATGCTCTTTGATTGATTGTATTACATTATGTAATCTTTTTCTCTTTTTTCTCTGTGGGCCTTGTTCAGCTTTGTGATTTATATGAAAATGATTCCATCTTCGACAAATTTGAGTGCTGTCTAAGTGGAGATGGACTTCGAGTGGCTACTGGTTCCTACAGGTCTGCTTTACATAATTGAATGGTCCTTAAGCTTGCACCTGGATCTTTAATCTCATCTCTTTTATGTGATTGCAGCAACCTGTTTCGTGTGTTTGGCTGTTCTGAAGGCAGTGCAGAAGCAACAACATTGGAGGCCAGCAAAAATCCCATGAGGTATTTTCAAACAATGTATGGGAGGCTACTGGTTGTGTTTAACAATTTGTGTGGCAATAGAACTGGAGTTCATAACTTTCTCTTGGTTTATGAAATTCTGCTATGACAAAAAGGATTGTGTTGATTGTCATAATAGTTGTTTGACTGTATTTTCTCCATCTCAATGTAATTTATTTAAGTTGTGCTTTTCCAGGAGACAAATTCAAACCCCTTCAAGGCCTTCTAGACCTCTGGGTACTCTATCTGGTGTTGTCAGGAGAGGTATGTGTGCTTGGATTAACTTCTTATGTGCATTGTACTCTGAAGTCTCAAGGTTTATCGTTGCTGGTTTAATTCTGATTTCTTTACAAGTATTTTTCTTATTTGAAATTACTGTTCTTTCTACAAGATTCAAACCAATGTTATTTTTCATAATACAATGTGAAGTAATAATTGAACTAGCCAAGTATTTATACCATCAGTTTATGTTTTCTTCGTGGTATTGCCTGGTTAACTTGTTAATTTTGAATTTTGATTTAACTTTCTTGTTAAGAAGTTAATACATCACTTGTATGAGATAGACATGCAGGTTGAAACAATTTTCTAGCCCCGGAAAGTAATATACTGGATACATCTTTTGTTGTATGTGCAATTAAATACTTATTTAACATTTGTGTTTGCATGTCTTTCCACTATTACAGTAAAAGGAGCGGATAACTCTGGAGTTGATGTAAATGGAAATGCTTTTGATTTCAACATGAAGTTGTTACACTTAGCTTGGCATCCATCTGAAAACTCAATTGCCTGTGCTGCCTCAAACAGCCTTTACATGTATTATGCATAAAGTCGGTCCGGAAGGATCATGAATTGTTTCTACGTGGCAAAGATTTTGTTGTGAAGGCTGCTTCGTCTTTCTTCCTGAACCAGTGATGTGGAAGTTGTGCCAAGTTATCAGACTTCTGGCAATCCATTATAACTTTTAGCTCATCCTCCGACAACTGGGAATTATCGAGAAAAAAAAAAAAACTGTAAATTTCTGGAAGGTCATACCCACTGATTATATTCTTTTGTAAGGAAAGATAGAATTGTCCTTAATGTGTTTTGTTTAGGTAAAAGAGAATGTGATGGTAGCCCTCCTACAAGGGAAACAGAGCCTTATAAATACTGCCTAGGGTGCTGCTACGTCTAATAGGTTCTTCACCTGAGACTTGGGTAAGGAGCCGTCACCGTGCATCAATCCTCATTGATATCTTGGGCATCAAAGTTAAATCCTGTATCATTTGAACTCGGAAAAATTCTAGGCTTGTGATATTTTATCATGATTATTGTTATTTAAATTCTAACCATTTTTTCTCCTCTTTTCACTGAATTTGCTGCATAGTTTTGTTATTCAAGTTCTATCCTGCTTAAATCTTCTCTAAATTTGTTATAGGCTTTTGCGGAGACGCGGGTTTTTGTTTATTCTCAGAATTAAAAGTGGTAGCTAATGAGGTTGTCTTCGTGCTATACGTTAGAGATTTTGATATCTTAACTCATAAGCAGTATTTCAAATCTTTAATCTTGGATGATTTGTTTTCGTATGTGATATCACACGTCAGTTGAAAATTTGAGATACTATTTATCGTGGATAAAGTATTTAAAATCAGGAATAATACAATATTAAATTATGAAAAGCTATATAACCTCTAAATAAAACTTTTAAACATCCTTGAACTTTGAAACATGTCATCAAATCTATGTTTCATGCTTCAGGTCTAATGCCGACAATGGAGAGTCGACGCACAGATGGTTAACATAGTAATTTTTTAAGCCAGTAATTTTCTATATAAGTTGCTTTGAATAATTAAGCTAAATAGGTAATGAGAAAATCCATGTCCGTTGCCTCCACTCATATACAGTAAAGTTTCCTTAAACTTGATTCATTTCAAAATTTTCCTTGCAGTTGGACATATTTACAAGAATTACCCCTTCGATGCCGAACTACTGAAAATTTCTCATTTAACAATCTCTATATCAACGGAGAGTAAACAACTCGCCTCAAATCTACTGAGCTACGGCTTTCATCTTTCGCTCTCTCTCAAGGGCACCAACTATGACTTCGATCACCAGAAACACCGCCACGCGCCTCCCTTTCCTCCTCTCTCAACGCGCTGCTTCTCTCCACACCACTCTCCCTTCTCTCTCATCCCCATCCCCTTCCCCCTCCCCCTCCCCCGCCTCGTACCCTCCTCCCACGACCTCGCCTGCGGGCCAGCCCCCGGCCCTCTCGAAGACCGCGGATTTCGTCATATCTAAAGTGGACGACGTCATTAACTATGTCCGCCGCGGCTCTATTTGGCCTATGACCTTCGGCCTTGCCTGCTGCGCCGTGGAAATGATGCACACGGGAGCTGCACGCTATGATCTGGATCGTTTCGGTATCATATTCAGGCCCAGCCCTCGCCAGTCCGATTGTATGATCGTTGCCGGCACTCTCACCAACAAGATGGCTCCCGCGCTCCGAAAGTAATTTATTTTATCCTTCACTCCTTAGGGTTTCTTTTTTTCAAGAAATTTGGGATTTCGTTTTGGAATATCTTGAGTGAAATTATTTGAAAGTATGCTTGAATTAGGATTGAACGTTAAAAATCCTGGATCATTTACCACCGAATTTTATTTTTTCTGTATTTTTTTTTTCAGATCTCATGGCTTATTTAGGTGCATTATCTTCTCTCTCGAAATTTTGATAAGATCCACTTTGTCTGTGATTGCATTTGAACAAGGTTTTTATATATATATATATGTACACAGATTACATATACACATATTACATAGACACATATATATATACACATATATACACACACATACACACATATATACACACACATATATGTGTGTGTGTATACATATACATATACATACATATATATACATATATATATATATA
>JANKKB010003271.1:0-13146 GCA_026225775.1 Bursera palmeri
GTGTCACTCCGTGTATACCAAAAATCCACCATTATATGATTTTCAACTTTGGAATCTTTCTCTAACACCCCTGAATCACTGTTTCTGGAAATCCGGGTTACCACAGGGGACGTGAGTCATTTGTTTAAGCGAGAATAAGCTTTTACGACTGATTAGTGGTTGTCGTATAATTAAACTTTTACGGCAGCTTTGTCAAGTTCGCCACAAATGAATGTCGCAAAAGCCCCCTTCTCTTGTAGTGAATTAAACTAATCCTTTCACCCGTAGATCCTCTCCTTGGATGTTGTTCTGCATTTTGAACGGTTGAAAAATCCATCTGGGAACCAACACTTTTCCTCTTCTCTCTCTTATCTTCATCCTCTTCTTCAATAATGAAGATAAAGAACCCATCAAGCACATAGTCGGAAGAATGGTGCTGCATAGTGCTACGATTTCCATGCATTTTGAGCGATAGATTACCATGCAAATAACCATCAAACACTTCTAGATCCACAATCAAATTCGACCAACACAATGAACTACCACTGCATACACTTTCTTCTCAACCAACTACACACAAAACAACACAAATTACTCTCCCATGTGTTCCACCTGAACACTAAAACATATGAACATCAACCCATCTTCCATGAACAACATATTCGGCCACAAGCACAACTCAACACAACCCACTTCAATATTTCAACAACTAGCACCTGAACATCTCTCAAACATCCATCCACAAAGTTTCAACAACCAAATCAACAAGAAACACAACAAAAGCAATTCGGCAGCAAGCTTCCACAAAAAATAAGAAAAGAAAAATAAACTTGAAAGGTAGAAGAAAGAATACCAATGGTGATTTCAAGTATAAAGGCTTAGCCACCAACTTGAAATCAATAAGCCACCACCAATTCCTTGGCTAGAATTGGATAAAGGACNAAATATTCATCAAGTGGCTAGTTACAAAAGAAATAGCCCTTATATAATAAGGCTAGTCTAGGTGTGGGTTTACTAAAATGCCTACCCTTTTCTAGTTATAAGTAACCAAAATTACAAAAGATAGCCAAATATACATAAACTTTATAACACATGACCAAGATCAAGTGAACTTACAAAAATAACCTCATGACAATTCATTCATTTGGGAGGTTACATAATCCAATTAACTACAGGCCAATTGGATTATGTTGTATCCTAATAGGTTCGGGAAAGTGAAGAGGAAATGGGCTCGGGAAGGACTTGCTTAGGCCGAATCTTCTTTATTCATTGCTTGGCTTGAATCGACTACTCTAGGACTCATATTTGTATGACATAGTCTATTGCAATCAAAATCAAACTTGGTGTTTGCAATGAGACAGGGAGAGAAGGCAGATAAAGAGAAGAGAAATAGTTTTTTTTTTNTTTTTTTTTTAATTTCATTATTCCTGAGGGCAAATAAGTAATACTATTATCAATAACTTAGTCAATTCACTCTGACTAACGAAAACAAATGGAAACTGTTAATTAAGGGTGTAAACGTGAATCTCTAAAAACATAGGGATAGTTAATCTTCATCTCGATATATTAAGGCAAAACACAAAAGTGGCTGTTGATAATTCTCCTTTAAAGATATATATAATTTTATCAAAGGTTAGGTTATCGTAACTTAATTTTTTTTACTTTATCAAATGTTTTATACACATTTATAAAATTATTGTAAATTAATGAGTGAAAATTAATTAAAAAAAATAAAAGAAGATTCCGTAGAAATATCAAAAACAAATCTTTTCACTTGGAATCCTCTTTGCCTAAGCCGGCTGTTACATGTATTATTATTATTATGATATGGACTAATGTGCCACAAAACAAGGGTGGATCTTCATAGAATCATGGTGGCCAGGGGAGGCCCTACCCTGGAAATTTAAATAAATAAATAACTAAATTTTATGTTAGTTCATTTAAAATTTAACCCCGAAGTCATTGTTTTCCCTAATCTCCCCTTTCCCTTTTTGAAATTTTTAACTTGGTCCCCACAAAACTTATTGTCTGAATCTGCCACTGTCTACAATTTTTTTTTTTCTTTTATAAGAAAATCACATTTAAACTCATGGAGACGTCTAATTCACCTACTATATGTGTGCTTGATAGTTTATGACCACTCAATTCAAATTGGGAAAATATGTATGCCACCATATTTTTTAATATGATTTGGAAAAAGTTTGAGGAAGAGTATGGTTACTCCAAAATTAAACCTAAGTTAAGGCTTTTAATACATGAATAATATTATAGATACACCTTCAAAATAAGATAGATATATTAAATTTAAAACTAGAGATTGAAAATATATTGATATTAAAAATCTAAAAATGACATAAAAGAGTTGTATAAAACTTCCTAAATTAATAAACACACCATATATATATATATATATATATATATATATATAATACACATTTCAGGTCAGTTTTGTACAGCATGCAATTGGTAGCTTTTCGGGTGAAACGGAAATTTGTTTGACTCCTTGCGTATGTCTCATCTATTTCCTAACCTGTTTGTGGGCTACACTTGGTCCTCTTCCCAGGAGACTCAACAAAGCAAAACCTAAACGGACGCCATCTCTCTCTCCCTCAAACCAACACACACACACCCAGAAGCACTTTTTATAATTTATGTATTAACTTTGTGTATTTTCACCGCCATAGCAACAGGGCATTGATAAAGCCACACCAAACACAAACCCACTCACCTCTCCATTACCCCGAGACATTGCAAAAGGAATCCACTCCTTTGCTTTCTTCTTTTATCTCTCTCTGTCATTTGAATCCTTTTAATAAACCCTACGTGACAGCTTTGTTTTGAACTCTCCCTCAACTTATCTAAACCTTCACTGCCAGCTATCGCCTTAGCTAGCAAGCTATCTACCCACATCTACATGTTGATGATCGCTTGAGGTTAAGGATCTTGCATGATATTTATGCACTTGCTTAGTTTTGCATGGCTAGTGATGTGATCTCCCCCTACTTCTTCTTCTTCTTCTTTCTTCTTGTATTCTTCCACACCACCCTGGTTGCTGCAGACAAAGAGTTGTGTAATCTCCCAATTAGTAGTTGTAGAAGTACTAGTGGTTCCACAACAAGAGAGGGAGGCGTAAGGAGAAAGAGCATGCATATGGGAGGATTTGCTACAAGAAAACATGCCCTCACTATGTCTATGACCAATACAATCAATACTAATACTACTGCTGCTGCTGCTGCTACCGCTCCACCTGCTGCTCCAAAACCTCACCAAGAAAGGATCTTCAATGCAAGTGCCCATGAGGTCCCTAGCGGTCCAAATCCCATTTCAAATAGGTAATCAGAAACTCATATTGAAACATTATTGGTGTTTCTTCATCCCCTATATATTATTATATATACAAGAGATTAAGCTATAGCTTTTTTTTTTTTTTTTTTTAATATATAAGTCACTTCACTTTTATGTCTGATTTCTTCTACTACTACAGCAATATTGTTGTAATATCACTACAGTTAATTCATATTATTATTTTTTATCAAACTGAACCTCCCAAAACCAATCATTCGACCATGAGGATGTATATGAGATTCTAGCAATCATCTAATTTGCTTTCTTCTTTCTATTATTACTCTCTCATGATTATTATATATGCAAGCCATGCCATACATCCGGACCACCAGATTAGATACCTTCTAATAATCTTTCTTGATCTCTCTCTTGTGGTATTCAATTAATGCTCTTTTCCTTAGTTCTTGAAAATGATTATATTAAAGTGTTTATCCCAATCAGTATCTCATTCATTCCATTAATCCATTTCACTTTAAGACAAAAATTAAAATTAATAATTAGTTTGTGTGGTAATTAGTTTCAATCCAACAAACCAAAACTACCCAAACAAGAAGGTAGCCTGCTTGGAATTGCTTTTATGTACGAGTCTCATTTTGATTATTATATTCCACGATCCCTTGAATTCTATATCAAATTTGCAATCAAAGAGTACGAAATTAAGGTCTAGAGAGGTCAAATTGTTTGAAATTTTTTAAGGGTTTTTCAAAGATTCATCTATTATATTGTTTCAGAATTACATGTGTTATGTACGATTTCATATTGACAAAGTTTAATGTAGGACTACTTATGGGTATAAATGGTATTCAAAATGTAAAATGTGGTTACTGATCATAGTCACAGATAGATAAAGAAAGAAAGAAGTGAGAGGTGAGAGAGAGACATAATGATGCAAAACTGTATGTAGGTTTGGGCTTTTGTTGAAGACGAGACTGCAATTGTAATAATGAAAGGGAAAAGAGAGCCCAAGACCCCCATTGTTTTTCGTGTAAAGTCATACGGAACCTGGCATCCAAAGCAGTTTTGAAGGGTCATTTTCATATTGCCAAGTTTCCAAATCAACCCTTAGCTTGTTCTACGCTGTCATCTCCCTGTCTTTTTCTTTTAAAAGCTGAATCGGCATCAACCTTTCAAAAGGGTCCTTCATGTCCTCTTCTGCCCTTACTCAAGTGTTTTACCTCTTGTTAGGTACTCATTTCTTGTTCTTTTTTGTATGGATTATTCACCAATAATTCTTATTGTTTTGTTCAATCTTCATCTCCCGTTCCCATATACTCTACTCTTTAGATTTTCATTCCATATGGTACATCAAGTTCTCGTTAACTTAAAATTGTAAGTCTATTTGATTAATTTCAAGATAATCCATAACAACATTAGGTTTTTTATGTTTTATTTTTTTTTTTATATATTTTTAGGATATTTTTAACTTTTGTCCTAAAACAATATAAGTTGACAATACCTCAAAAGTTTTAGTGTCATTATAAAAGTTATTTTGACAAATAATATTAACATTTCATTCAATTGTTTTTATAATGAAATTGCAGAGTTTCAAAGTATGTCATATGTATCCGTAAAATATAAATTAAGAATATATATTTTCATTGTAAGTTTATCTAAATAAAAAATAAATAAATAAAAAGATTTCTTGCATTAATCATGAACAAAGAGAAGAATGGGTTTCTTGGAATTTGAACATGTAATAGTAGAAGATATTTGAAAAGGATTTTATTCCATCACTTTTAATCACTCTTGTTTGCAACTTTACATAAAGCTAGGTTTAAGTCAAGACAAAGACACCCATAGCTAAGCAACCCAAATTTGCTATCAGATTGACATGTCTTGGAGTTGAAGAGGAGAGTAGGGTAAGGGTTAGGGTTAGGTTAGGTGACTTGCTTTTGGCGATCAAAGCATGATTCTACCTGGCTTTTCATTTTGAGGACTTAGTATCCATCACTTTAAGATACTTTTGGAACAATGACTCAACCATTCATCAAACCTAACTCGACCCCATCTCTTCAATTATGAATTATGAAAAAACTTGTACCATAAATCTGATTTACGTTTATATTATGATACATGTTATTATGATATTATACTCAAAACACGATTACTTGTAATCATTCTACTAATTTTTTTTTTTTTTAAAGTCAAATTTAATTTTCTTAAAAAGATGCTTCTATAAATAAATAAATAAATATATATATTGAATAACTTATTATTATATTTAAGTTAACCATTGGCATTGACCATAGCAGCATAGTCCAAGTCATTGAGAAAGAGAAAATTAACAACTAGTTGTCTCCTTTTATAAAAGCTATCAAAGTTTAGCTTTTTCCTTTATTGAAAGTGACCAATGTTTTCTTCATGGGTAACATACTATAAGAGAAAAATTAAAACCATAATTTGGTTTTGGATTTGATTAATTAGAGACAATATTTGGAACACTTATGACATGCATTCTGAGTCGCTAATAATTTCTAATTCTCCATAGCTTATGATGAGACGTTTATGGTGTGCACAAGCAAAGAAACAAAGTCAATTTAGATAATTAAAATGACGGATTCCTTTTAAACTACTTTGTTTATGGTTTTTGGGTCATGTACAGGCTGACAACCCATTTTCCTATTTGAGCATGATTTTGGAGTTCTACTATTCAACATACGAAGTCAGCCTCATGAACTAATAGGGCTAATTTGTGATCACCAACAAATAGAGGGCATAAAAGATAAATTCAAAAAAAAAAGTGAATCGGGGTGGCCCATATGGGGTATTCAAATAAAAATTTTTAACAAAGAAGGTAGGTAAACAAAGTTTGAAAATTTTTCATTTAAAGGCAAAGGTGGAAGAGGTTAAATAATGGGGAATTTACTCTGACCCCCCAATTAGATTTCAAGAAAATAGTTAACCCCACACTTTTATTAAACTCATACTTATTCCCTAAAAACTAACACTAACACTTTTATTTGGGGGGTAAGTGTTAGTTTTAGATAAATCCCAAATATTTGGGGGGTAAGTGTTAGTTTTTTAGGGGTTTTTGAGGCGTAAGTGTTAGTTTAATAAAAATGTGGGACTAAGTGTTTTTCAAATTTAATTGAGGGGTTATTGTAATTTTTCAGTTAAAATAATTTACCACCTTTTAAGTTTTTTCTTAGAAGAGAAACTTCCATCAAATCTTCGAGGTCTTAGTTCACGTAGATCCAAATATTTAAGAAACTAACAATCTAACCCTTACATTACATATAAGATTTGTTCGAGTTAATCTCCGCATCTATTTGAAAAATACTATTTTCTAAAAATGCGGCTGTCAAGAAAAGAGTATAAAGTGGTAGGCTCTTAGCCAGGCCATGCGAACAATCGGAAGGGCCGAAGTGGGGACGGGAGCTTAGAATGTCAAAGATTTGGATTTGATTCATAAAACTAGCAAATGATTTTCTCCAATTTAATGTGAATTTAAAATTTTTTTTTTTTCTAAAAATATTATTATTACTTGCATTTTAAACGTTTAGATTAGGGTCACGCTAAACCACTACTTTCCCCTGTCTGAAGTTATAGACATGTTGTGTCAAATGTAGAAAACTGGTTTGAATTTATTATTGTATCTAAACGTTTAAATCGAATAACATGGATCGTTCCTTGTCAATTTTTTCCAACTTATGGTAATGAGTTTATTAATAATAGGATAGCATCCCATCAACTAAACATTTATATCTACAATGTGAATGAAAACATTAACACCTTCTTTATCTAGAGTTGCGATAAATAGATTTAGCAATTCTTATCTCTTTCAAATTTCAATTTGTTGTTAGAATTTATCATTTATTTTGAGAAAAAAAATACAAAACAATAATCAATTTTTGACTTGGCTAGACAAAACTTTTGGCAAACTATAGAATTGTTACGAGATGTTTTCAATCTTTAGAACCTTACATCTCTCTGCACTTGGAAAACTGAAATAATCCAAGTTTTACAACAATTCAAAAAAAATTTCTCATCTGTCTCCTTTATCAAATGTTTGAGTTTAGTGATATGGTTGTTGGCTCAGTGAAATCGTTTCCCCATCATCTAAACGATCGAGTCATTTTTATTTTTCTACTTTAGTGTGATGTATTTTAACTAGAATGAAATACCCCAATAAAAGTAAAACTAAACACAACAATCACTACGTCATATTCACATACTTCTAATAGTGATTGCATAGCCAACAAAGTAACTTTCAGGAACAAAATCACGTACACATACTGCTAAGCTAATAATCATTGCAAATTTTCAGGTGCGTATTGCATAGCCTACAAAGTGAGAACAAACTTTCCACAAACTTATGCTTTAAACATACAGTTTAAAATACTTTGTTAGTTACAATTCTACTTCAAGTAAATGGAAGATTCATGAGGACCAGTGCAAGTGGAACAGACCTTCCTGTGTTCCAACCCATGCCTTCCAACCGTGTCTCTGCCCGTATATAGACTCGTCAAGATGGCTTTGGTATTCAGCTTCCAATCCCCTAAATCCTACAGAGGAAATCAACATTTTACTTACGATGGAAGTAAAATGAAAAATTAAGTGAAATACTATCTACCCAAAATTCAACCCTTTAGTTTTCTTTTTTTTTTTTTTTTGAACTTCAGTCACAACAAAGAAAGTATGACACATGATTAACGAGGCTGAAAGACTTTACTTTGATCTCTTCGCCAGCAAGCAGTAGATGGGACTGAATTAGAAATTTTTTCTTCAAACAGAATTTCCCCAGACTTGATACTCCAAAGCCGTAAATTGCAGTCCTCTCCACCTAAGACATTTTCAGAGCTCTAATTTCCGAGTCTTGTTAAAAAAAAAAATAACATGTTTTCAAATGTTACAAACCTGACATAACAAATCTCTCAGATTGGTCAACTGCAAGTTGTATTCGAGTATGAGAATTAACATGCCCTTCATAAGATTGTACAGGCCCTCTCTTAGTCAGCCGATGATCAAAAAGCATGATCTGTGAAGAAAAGTCATAATTAAAGCCACATGAAGGTGCGTCAATTTATGTGTCCAGTCTTAGAAACTGACACTAAAAGACAAGATACAAAATAAAGACGGTGGCATCATGCTTAGCCTTTAGCTGAAACAGGCATAAAGTATTTTCCTAGAAGAATTAAGGCACCAATCACAAATGAGATAATGAATAAAACAGAAGAGATAGTAGCTACTCAGAATAAGCCGATCAAGATTAATAGTCTGTAAGTTGCACTCCGCCAATTAACCATCTTCCAACTTTATTCTAAACTTGAAAAGAACAGAGGAGGAAGAACATTTTACAAGGTTTAGTACCAACAGCAGCAACAACAAAGGTTGAACGATCTACTGAAATTTTAGAAGGATGTATTATACAAGAAAAACCCACACACCCTTACATGGTGATGAACTTTGTGGTTATCACTAATACTGTGTCCAGTCACCATTATAGATGGCAGTCTACATTTGAATATTTTATTATGGTCACTTCCTCCCTATACCAAACATGCTTGTAGCATGAAAATTAAGTAAAGAGTCAATTCCTCAAATGTTTACACCATTCAAAGCAATAGACTAAATTTCTATGGATGTGGATTGAAAGATGTCAGAAATTTAATGGGTGGATTTATTATAGACTACATCTTATCAAAAGATTTATTACATTTCATCCAAAACTAACAAAATCACTACAATGACATTTCTTCATACAGTCCAAACTTGGAAAAAAAAAAGAATTAAGCTAATTAACAGCAGAGACTGTATTCTGCTATTTTGTAGTAGGGTGCGAATCACCAGATTTTATTTTTTTATTTTACCTTTCCAAACAAGCTATTTGAACTACTGATTATTCAAGCAGAACCAGCAAATGAGCAAACAAAATAAACATTATATATTTCTCTAGGAATTGCACCGAAAACCTAGGATCAATTTGTTCAATCTAACTCATTATTGGAGAACATAATATGACAGTGCATATAACACCAATGGGTGAAATAAACTCACATGTTTATTGATAAGGACCGATTATTCCAGCACTACACGAGAAGGAAGAAGAAGGGTGATAATGAGGAGTTTGTTAGAAAAACTGTTACAACAGCCGCGGGAAATTAGGGAGTTGGTTAAAATGGGAAGTTGGCTAGGACAGTCTAGAAGAAAGGAGAAATAGAATAATGTTGGTAAGAGTATTATTTAAATAGGAAGGGGAGACCATATGGGAAAAGGAGGGAAGAAAATTATAGAGTTAACTATGTATGGAGGTGAGTAGCCCTCGAAGTCTACTATTTCATCTATAAAATTTGCTATGAACTATCTTTGCATTTCTGGAATTTACTCTTCTTGCTTCTATAAAACTTAGTCGATTGAGTTAGGCCTATCAAGAATTGTAGCTCCGGTTGGCTGGAAAAACAGGTTCTTAACAGTTATCATCACATTCGATCAACAAAAATAGCAGCAGCTTCCACGGCTTTTATACGAAAATTTCAGAAAAGAACCAAAAGTTAGAAATAAATGAAAGGCACAGTAAATTCAACAAAGTAGATCGGTACTAGTTCAATTAGAGAGTTAACTGAAAGAATAATCTTCTCTCAGAAAAGAACTTTGATGGGAGCCATGCAAAACTCAAACTAATTAACATGAAAAATTAAGATGCTTTAATATTGTACAGCCAGAGCCATGTAATTAATAAATACAGTTTATGGACATGTACAGTGAGAAAATATCTAAAGACGAGGAAATGAACAATGAACACTAACCGATCCATCCATTGCACTTGCCAAGAAGTAGTGCTCGTAGAAATGCAGTGATACCAAACTAGAATTTCAAACCAGCGAAGTATAAGATTGAAATTTGAAAGTGACATGTAAGTTCTACAAAATCTTGTAAAAGCCCACTAACCAGGAGATAGAAGAAGGCATAAAAATGCTTTGATGAGGATCAACATTTCCTCGCAGCTGCAAAACAAGAGTTTTGGATCCATTACTCCTACATTGACCAAAAAAAGAAGTTTTTCTAGCTGGTATTCATGTTCAAAATTCATCCCATATAGGAAAAGACTGAGGCTGAAACATTCCCATAAAAGGAACAAAATAAGACAAACAAAATGGAAGAAAAAAAGACAGAAACAAGCAAAAACTTATAGAAACAATTATCCTAAAATTATATTTTGAACGAAAGAGGAGTTTCTGAAGGCAAGTAAAGAACAAAATACAGATAATCTCAAGTGTACTTCAAGAGAGGTATCACCCTATTGCCACTTAAGCTATGTACTCTCAAGAACACAATCAGGATGACCACAATGTTGGTTCAAAATCAGAAGTTGGGTAAAACATTAACATACTAAATACTAGATAGGTGCACATTATTGTCTTATAGCTAATAGTTTTCTACTCTTAACCACAAAATTGAAATACGTAACTGGAAAGGCAATTAGAACCCCAGACCCATAAAACCTGTAGACCCAAACCCTCGTGGGACGGGTTTCAATAGGATCTGGATTTAAAAGTGACAGGTGTCTACCTAAACCCAGACCCATTTAAATAAATAATAATAATGACTAATTGTTATTTGATAAGATAAAATATGAGTATTTAAAATATTAGTCTAACATAAATGACTATATTAGTCATTTATGTTGGACTAATATTCATGACATGTAGTTGGACATTACTTTACTTTTTAACTACATTCATTTTTATTTTATGTAGTTGTCATTTGTGATTTAATTGATTAGTTGTTGTTAGACTTCAGATATAAAATAATAGAAGACTTTGTCAAGTTGTTTAATGTTAATTGAAATGTTAGAATTGTACTGAGATATGTTTGTTTTATATTTAAAGCAATTTAGCTTATTTTTGAGATATACTAATGTTTTTATTTAATTTTTTCCTTTTTTAAATAAAAATATAAAGAAATTAAGTAATTATAGAGTAACTTACATATGACGATTAAACCTGCAGGTTACCCATTCATATATGGGTAGGATCTCGGTTTGGACAAGATTTGGGTCTCAATTTCCTTAAAGGTTTTGGTCAGATATTAGTAAACCTATCCAGACCTAACCCATTGCAATTCATGAGGAGCTACCTTTAAATCCAAAGGAAGGTTTCATCTCTTTAAAAATGAAACCCTAATCAATAAGTCAAATGCATTAGCTGTCCACTCTCCGATTGGGCAGTAAGGGTCAGAGAAGGGCAATTACTCATTTTAAAACCAGCATTCTTAAGACCAAAGAATCAAGGCGGAAAAGAGGGGAAAACTCTCTGCCATCCCTTAATTGTAGTAAGGGATCATTAGCTTTAGAGATATTTTATCCTATCAATGACTAAATCGNCAGTATTAACTATTTCGTCGTCGATGGGCCAAATTACTAGATGGCCCCAGCAAATGGAAGATTGAAACCATGGACACGAACAAGGATGGTCGATGAAGCCAAGCAGACATAAATTATTAAAGAAGTCTGTTAAGTTTGCCACTTCCCTAAACGCTTAAGCTTATAAGTGTGAGCTTAACTTAAATATTTAAGCCTCTAATACGCCCTTTCATGTGCAAGGGTCTCACGTGCACTTGCAATGTGGACCGGACGAAACCTCACATGCCTCAGCAGGTCTTACAAGTGGGTCAAATAATAATATTTTTATTTTTTAATTAAATAACACGGAGAGGATTCAAACCTAGACCGTTGGGTCAATATGGCTCTGATACCATGTTAAGTTTACCACTTTCCTAAGAGCTTAAAAGCTTAAGCTTTTAGGAAAGTGGCAAATTTAACAAAGCCCATTTCTTGAACAAGGAAAACGACCCAGTAATAAAGCCCACATAACTCAAAAGTAAAATCAAGTACATGTCATACGGTCACTACATGACCTTGCCACTCAACACGCTAGACAAAAAGGGCCAGAATCACTTATGTGATGCTGCCAACACCAGGTNGGTGCATAGGGATGCACTAGCCACCAATAGATCCAGCACAGCATACTCTTAGATTATTGGCCAGGTTTCGACACTTGAGCATTAGAGGATTATCACCAAAAGAAATTCTAGCATCCCTCACTCTTCTGATAGGCAGTATTGCTCAGGTCCTATCTGTGGCTAAAAACAAGGAGGCTCAGCTGTCTAGATCTGCTAGAAGGCTGTTTGTGGAGTCTTAACGTAAAATAAGCACTAACCATCACAGACATTAAATCAAATTATAGTAGTAAGAAATTTTAATAACTTGATCTACCATGTACCCCTAAGGAGAGTTATGGTTATAGAGTGGTAGAATGACATAGACATGCAAAAATAAAGGCTAAAATTCATCACTCCAAAAGATAGTTGATACCTCAAACCATTGTTTTTTAAACTTTTGACCAGTTTTTTGCAAAGGTGAAGCTATCTGGTGTCTTTTAAGTCTTGTAGAAGACCCTTGTCTCTCACGAACATCAACAGTCACAATTGCTCCATTTCTGAGTCCACATAAAACAATTTTTCCCTGCAACAAGAAATGATCATGGTCAATTCCAAAAATTAGTTGAGAATAGTTGGCCTAACAAAAGAAAGAGACACTCCAAAGGCATTCATGTAATTAACAAAAGGAGCATTTCAAAAATACATAAACTTTTAACCATACACAATATAGGAATCAGTTCAGATTGGCATATATGTGTCAGCAGCTCCTTACCCTTTAAAGTAATATATGGATTTCGTTATACCAGTATAGTAAAGTTCAATGCATTAAATGTAAAACGTATATATCGATCCATATATGTGTGTATATATATATATATGTAGAAGATCTAACCTAACATTTTGACCTAAACACCTAAACTTTCAACCATTCATTTATCTGAC
>JANKKB010003277.1:0-13083 GCA_026225775.1 Bursera palmeri
AAAAGTAAAAGAAAACCGACATTTGACAATACACGTGTATCACACTCAGTCAATAAGAAGCTACAGTTCGTTTTTGGTTTTTTGGTCGGTTTCTTTAAAAGAATATACGTATCTATAAGCAACGTGTTTAATAGTCTATGGTAGGGCAGGTCCATATAATGATTTTCCTCAAGTCCAGTGATTTTCAAAACTAACAAACAGACCCTGAATTTAATTCCATTAAAAAACATCAGGGGTGGTAATGATATTTTTCCAATCCTAGGCTTCCAGCGAGGTCTTGCCTATATTAGTTTAATGGAACACGAACCCCTCATTCTCAGTTCACTTCAACAGCAATTTAACTCCAACTTAAACTCAAACTCACTCAAACATCCCAAATTTCAAACCGAGAAATGATCCACAACAACCCTGAATCCCCGGCGTTCTCCTCGCCGTGGTCTCGCGAACAAGACAAGCTCTTCGAGAGAGCCCTCGTTGTATTTCCCGAGGAGACCCCGGAGAGGTGGGAGAAGATCGCCGGCCAAGTCCCCGGCAAGAATTCACTCGAAGTACAGAATCGTTACGAGGAGTTGCTTCGTGATTTGTGGGAGATTGACTCGGGGCTGGTCGAGTTGCCGAGTTATGACGACGGGTGGGACTCCGCGGGCGAGTCGGGGACGACTCTGGCGTGTGGTGGGGCCGCTAAGGGTAAAGAGAGGGAGAGTGAGAGGAGAAAGGGAATTCCTTGGAGTCCAGAAGAGCATAGGTTAGTAGAAAATTAGAAATTATAATTTTATTTTTATTAATTTATTTGTTGCTTTTATTTTCTGATTTTTTTTAATAATGTTTTTAATTCAGAACTAGGTAATACACATGACTAAATTTGTTTTCAATTTAGTATTATATTTTTGATATATCAATTGGGAAAGATTGTTGTTTTGAGATTTGGCAATTATTAAAATGGTTATGGGCCATTTTTGTGATTAATGCATTAATCTGGTTTATAATTTTGCTTTTTTTTTTTAAAAAAAAAAAGAAATTATTTTTCCTCTAGTGTATATAGTTTTTTCAAATTTAGTTACACAAAATCATATATATATTTTTTTCCTGTTAATCTTTTAAACCCTAGATGATGGATTCACTAGTTGAAAAATTTGAGTTTTGAATTGGTTTGAATGCAGGCGTTTTCTGATTGGTTTGGAAAAATACGGGAAAGGAGATTGGAGGAGCATTTCGAGGAACGCCGTCCGGACAAGAACAGCAACTCAGGTGGCTAGCCATGCTCAAAAGTACTTTCTTCGTCTAAACTCTATGAAGAAAGAAAAAAAGAGGTCTAGCATACATGACATTACCACCCCCACCGCCATTGTTGATTCCAATTCGTTGGGCCAATCCAACGACCAGAATATGGCTGATCAACCTATCCCCAAGGGAAGCTCATTTGGGTACCAAGGTTTTGGATTTCCCATGTAGTATTTCAAGCTTTTGTAAATAGAAAATTGGAGTCAGCTTTCTCTTGATTGTAATTGTAAAAAGTTTATTAAGCAATACATATTTCTGTCTTCTCGTTATTTGCGGCTTTTCAATCAACAAAGATGAAGGTGTAGTTTGTAGGGAAAATTGTAGTGAACACATGAAGAAGATGTTTGTTGTATTCGTATTATATTAAAACGTTGTCGCATGACCAAGTTGTATCTTAGAAATCTATCTATGGACATGCTCATCGAATTGGACAGTGAAAGATCATATTACATGGATATATAACTCGTCCCTATAATCTTTTACAAGTAATGTTTTTGAAGGTCGACAAATGAAGCACCATTCATAGTAACGCTTGTGTCTATCTTTCAACCAGTGGATTCTGAGCAGAGAATCCCCAATTGGTCTTCAATGAGTTGGGCTCAGAGATTGTTATACCCTCTTTTCTGATCTTGCCTATCTGCAATATTTCAACTTGTCAAGAAATTATAATTGCAGGAATGGATGAGGGAATGATAGAAGGATAACCAAGCCTGTAACTTATTGATAGCAGAATTACAGACATGCACTTCTCTAGTACTTCAAGCAAACCTGCAATTCCAAAGAGTTTCAAAAACAAAACCACCTAGGCAGAAATTTCAAGCAATTCAATCAAGCTACAAGCATAACATCCCTATACTTACATAATTTCATCAAGATATAGCAAAATCTCCTGAAAATCACTTATTTTCTCCACTTACACCCAGAGAGAATGCTTTCCAATAGGCTTCAATTGTTCCACCTCTTGTATCGCAAAGTGAAACCATAGGACCCTGAATCTTTTCATTATTACTGAATTACACAAGTCTCTGTACTCAACACAAACAAAACAAGCTATGGATGACATGATACTCTGAAGTTCAAAAATTTTCTGGAGAAGTAAACAACGATGCCAATGAAAGTGAAGCCAAATATCTAGCAAATATGAATCCCAAGAGTTATGTTATTAGGAGAAAAAGCAACAAACCAGTTTTCCTGTACGCCTCTATACATTATAAAACAGAACACGGTACCAAATATAAATAAAAAGAGGATTCTCAAAAGTCAAAACTTCAATTAATTTTTGGAGAAGCAACAGGATCCAAGGCATGCGCACAAGAAACTTACATGGGTAAAATGAATAAGTGGACAAGTCAGCTTCAAGATGAGCAAAACAAGGAAGAAAGAATTCGAAGAGACAGCAGATGCCAGTAACCGGAAAAGGTGATATAACTACTAGTACAATAGCCAGCCGCCTCACACCCCCGCGCCGCGGGGGGGNCAGATGCCAGTAACCGGAAAAGGTGATATAACTACTAGTACAATAGCCAGCCGCCTCACACCCCCGCGCCGCGGCCCCCCCTCCCCCGCACCCCCCCCTCCCCCAACAAAAAAAAAAACCAATGTATTGATGACAGCTTATTGATTTATCATTTACATTTGCCAGAATAAGTTTCACAAATTTGAAGAGGGGTAAAAAGCTTGATATAATTGAAAGAATGTCGAAAATTATTATTAAATTTTTGGCAATATATATATATACATACCAAGAATCGTTACACTTTTGGGTGATCTAAAAATTCATATAAAGATAAAACAGGCTCAAAAATTATTTATCAAATAAAACTTTCACCATACTAAATCTTGGATAGAATCCTTTTCTTCCAAAGCTAATAAGAATTGATAAAATTTCCCAAGCTCAATGCAATTAAGCAAAATCCTTTCACACTCACAAATTTTAGAGTACCATTAGATGTTGGATTCGCAGTTTAATCAACTATTTGAAAAGTAAAAAGAAAAAAAAAAACATTGTTATCCCAAATCTTAGGCTCCATAAAAATGAGATAAACAAAAGGAGAAAATAAAAAAAGAGAGAGGTTAAAGCTGCTTGTATTCTTGAACAAATTCACAGCATCTGCGTCCCATTCTTTCTTTAATAACCTGTCAGATGCAATACATTTCCACGTAAACTTTGTTATCTTGCATGCTAGTGATGAAACCTACATTAATTTGATCAAGTAGTCAATCTTGTAAATGAGAAGGAATAACTTAATTACCTTCCAAATTCTTGAAACTAGCAAACAATCTGACCCTAGAAAATTTTGAATACAAGAAACATAATTTGATTATTTGACTCTCCTCTCAGATACAACCCAGAAAACTTAATTTGGATCACTGAAGCTGGCTGACCCTTAACTCTGCTTATTATCATTATTTTACCCTAATTTAAACTACCAAACAAACAGCTAATAATTATGTAGGTTTCAAACCATATATGAACCAACCTCCCATATCAGCAGCCATCAAAATCCCTTCTTTGTACTTTTAAACTACTTCAGAAGTACCTGGCACACAAGGGTATCTGCACAAATTTAATAAAATTATAAACTATAGTTCTACACACACAAACACATACAAAGAGACAACGCATCCATTCGTTCGATTCCATTAACTGCTTCTGATAAAGATTCTTGCTTAAGGGAGGGAATGCAGAAACATTTGATGCTATCTGGTTTATACTAAGGTGATATTATTGGCAACAAAACAAATCAATCAACCATTCTTCGTAAAAATTCGATTTATGAAAGCTTTAATACTTTGTTTAAAAGTCTTATTGGCATAAAAGTTGAATAAATAGTTGACTTGGGGATAATTATTAGATTTATTTTCACACTCTTCCAAATTTGTCAGAGGATAATACGTTTCTAAACTCTTTTTTTTTTTTCTTAGATTTATATTTCTTCCTTGTTAGGTCCATTTTTACCATTATTCCTTTTATTTTTATTTATTTATTGGTTTTATTTATGGCTTTATAATAATTCTATACATAGACTTACTTATTTTTTAGGAGTTTTTCGTCCATATTTTAGCTAACTTGTTAAGCTCTATAACGGGGCTGTTGCCTGTGTAACCTCTCACACTTGTTATACGAGAAAATAAAATATTTAATAAATGAGATTCTAATTAATTTGATAAATACATAAATATAAAAAAATACAAAAGAAGTAAGGTAGGACGATCTGGCAATATTCTTCCCCGTCAGCCTACCAAAGCCAACAAAACCAAAACGGCCCTGGACTTACCGGTGAGAGCCATAGGTGGCCGTCTCCATTCCCTCCCTTCACCAACAAACAATTAAAAAACATTCTTTATATCAAAACTGTTCCTATCTATTCATAGATATAGAGAGAGAGGGAGAGGCGGAGCTCTTTATTGTTAATTAATTTTTGGAGATGGCGATACTCTACGCGGTTGTGGCGCGGGGCACGGTGGTGCTGGCGGAGTTCAGCGCGGTGACTGGGAACACAGGGGCGGTGACCAGGCGGATTCTCGAGAAGCTTCCGGCGGAGGCCGATGCCAGGCTCTGCTTCTCTCAGGATCGCTATATATTCCATATTCTTAGATCGGATGGACTCACCTTCCTCTGCATGGCTAACGATACCTTCGGAAGTTCGTACTAAGAGCTTTTTCTATTTCTGTCTCTTGCGTTCAATTTTTGAATGTTTGGTTCGGTCTGTGTTTATTAGCTGAATTGAGTTGAGTTGAAGAAATTGAAAGAAGTAATGAGTTGATGATCCTAATTCTGCTAAGTAACTTCGTAACTGTGAGGTTGCTTAGTTGAAGCTTCTTCCTTTTGTTAATGATCACGATTTGATATTGCTCTTCGGTTAATTTTTAAGGGTTTTTTTTTTTTTTTAAGTAACCTATAGATAGGATTAAAGATCTTGTCATTCCAATGGAGGTGCTTTGAAGAGTTGGGTACTGTTATGCTGCTTCATGAAATGATTCAAAATGCTTTAATGTTGGTGAAAATATTTTGAATTTGTGATGAAACCGTATTCACTTAAATGATGAGTACTGAAGATCTACTCTTTAGGTTTCTTATCATTTTTCGAATAACTTTCGTTATTAAACTGAGATTACTAAGCAAATGTGAACTAAAGTTCAAGTCTTTAATCAGTATTTCAATACGCCTTCATGGGGAGTTAGACTTGATGCACAACAATGTCTTCTCTTCATTCTATGTATTCCTGAATTTTTTTTTTCCTATAATGAACTGAAAATAGCTGGAATTCAGTGTGTATGAGAAATATTTTTTTGTTGGGAGATTGTTCTGTCCTTGGAGTGAGCTTTTATGGGAGAAACAATTAAAGTATTGGCTTTAATAGGCCTTATTGGCATCCCTAGTTCTAAATGATCTTGGAAAGTTTGAATGATGTGTTCTCGGGGTTGGATGGCACAAATATGGGGCACTGAAGGTTTCAGAGGAAAACCCCTTTGTACTTTGTTCATGCAGCTAAAAGGAGAACTTTTATGGGGGGAAAAGAAAAAAAAAAAGGAAAAAAATATTTTGTTGTTAAACATATCACCTTGAGGGCTTTATCTCTGATTTTACTCATGGTTTTGAATACCTTTGCTATTTAGCCCTTGATATCATTTTTCTCAAGTAAATTTTTTATTTTTTTAAGGTAAAGATTATCACTTTATTTATTTATTTATTTTTAAATTAAATTTGGCATAAGCTTTTACTGTTTTCTGCACTATAATTTTGTTTACTTATTACAGACTATATATTTATCTCTCAATTTCTAGCTGTTAGTACAAAATGATATTTACCTATGAGCTCTCTTACAATACTTGATCTTCTTGCTGGATCCATTTGGTATACGTATGTAGCTAGATAAACGTGCACAAACAAACACATGATAATTGTCTTCATGAATTAAAATGCATCTGTTGTTGCTTGATTCAGGGAGAATTCCTTTTTCATACTTGGAGGATATTCACATGAGGTTTATGAAAAACTATGGTAGAGTAGCCCATTATGCACCTGCATATGCTATGAATGATGAGTTTTCAAGGGTCTTGCACCAGCAGATGGAATTTTTCTCCAGTAATCCTAGTGCAGATACTCTAAATCGTGTGAGAGGTGAAGTTGGTGAGGCAAGTATCCTCTTTATTGAAATTTTATCTGCTCTTTATCCTTCTGTGTCACTTTTTATGGTTTTGTGTATTTCATCCTTTGTTGCTGCATGTATTTTAGATGGCTTATTTTCCTCTTCTTATGTTTTAATTTTTTATTTTGGTACAACATGGTGTTATTCTGTTTGATTATGCTCACAAACTTTGCATATTTCAGATACGCACAATCATGGTGGAGAACATTGAGAAGATATTGGAGAGAGGTGACAGGATTGAGCTTCTTGTTGATAAGACTGCAACAATGCAAGATGGTGCATTTCACTTCAGGAAACAGTCTAAGCGCCTTCGTCGAGCTCTTTGGATGAAAAATGCTAAGCTTTTGTAAGTTCTCTGAATTTTTCCTTTTCTTTTTACTTCTATTTGCCAGGGAATATTTAAAACATGTTTAAAAAAACTTCTTCAATTTACAAACCCTTAAATTAACTTTCCATTTTAGAGATCCATGACTCAGAAATATTGATCTTACCAATTGAATTTTCTAGCCCTCATCTATTTTTCTTTTATTCGTCACGTTGATGGAAAGAATCTGCTTTCATCAGCAGATTACAAGCATCTTACGTGTTTACTTTTATACTTGAGTCTCACCATTTGACCATCCGCATTTGGATGATGTATCAGCGAAAAATTGGTAGATGTCTATGCTTTTGCTTCTGAAACTAATACAAAAGTTTTAAATTCTATAAAAACTTAATAAATTGTCTGGATAAAAACTACTGGAATGCTATGGGCTAATGCTGTATTTTGACATGATCTGATTTTAATTTTGAGCTGTTGAACATCAATGCTATTATATTGGAAGTTACTTCCTTATTTATCATCTATCTGTTTACTCCTTGCGTCAACCAGACATTTCCCCTTTTGTTTTGTAGAAACTGTGATTTAGCAACATTGATTGCTCTCAATATTTTCTTTCTCAAACTTTTCTAGAAGAAAAGATAAGGAAAATGAAGAAGAAATTAAAATGTTATTTATCATTCTGGATTGGTGACTGGGACTGCTCTAGATGTTTCTGATGAACTCCTATCCGCATTTAATGCTTAGATACTTGTATGTCTATGTGTGACAGGGCGCTGCTGACATGCTTAATTGTACTGTTGCTGTATATAATAATTGCTGCTGCTTGTGGAGGCATTACCCTACCAAACTGCAGATCCTGAGTTTGCTGGTTTTGGGAAAAAAAAAAAAAAAAAGGAAAGAAAGAAAAGAAAAATGTTGAGGTGAATTATTCAAGTTCATCTTGGAGAGATTTTCGTGGTGTCATGGTTCATTTTTTAAGGTGTGTGGAAATATAGTATTTATACAGCTGCAAGGTTCCAGAAATAATCCCATCGGAGCTGTAGCTGTGTTTCACTTGTTGTAAGTGATTTGTATATTGGAAGTCTTGCAATGAAATTGTTATGGGTCATTGTTGTATCTTAAATGCTTGGATTTTTTATATCTTATCATTTATTGTTAAAATCCGGCTTGTTTGTTGTAATTCTTTCTTTTATTATTTTTTAATCTCATCATCTATTTCTAGACATTGTAATCCCGTTCAATATAATCCAGTCAAATCGTTTCAGTCCATGATCAACTTTTTTGCATTCACGCTAGGATTTGTAAATGCATAAAGGTTTCATTGAATCTGTCAGTCCTGTTCTGGTACTTTTACTTGTTTCAGTGATGTTAAGAGGTCCTTTAGATCAATAGAGTGGTAATGTATCATCAGAAATAATTTTTGAATATAACAGGTCATCATACGCCAAGCCAATAAATTTATTTATTCTAACATCATCATTGGTAAGTTCTCTTTAAAATAATTTTTGACATGGTAAATTGGTTGTTAATATGAGGTACGAGTGTAGTGGTAGTATGTTATACCCAAGACGTGCTACATTTGGATATTGTATTGTTTGGTTTTAGTTCGCTGATAAAAAAGAATGGAGACAGATTGTGCAAGGGTAAAAGTTTGCTGAATTGTAGTGAAAAGAGTACTGTAATTGGCAAAAAAATGAGAGTAACTTGCAAATTTCATAATGCCATAGATGGCTAAGCAATCCACCTGCAAGTATCCCTAACTTCATACAAGAGAAAAATAAGTTACATGAATCTGTTCTCCTTTCTGTATTTCCTTCATAAGCTTCTTACCAATACTATAGTGGTGGTATTCCAAATTGATATGTCCATGGGTATGACCGGATAAAGCAACTTACTTAATCTAAGAATCTGATCACAGATTGCTTGTATGTGGACGATGACTTCTTAGAACTCAGCTTGGCTTTATATGTTTATCTGTTATCATATAATGTCTACTAGCATTTAATTCGATGCTTCTGGATGCTTGATGCTTGTTTTGACATGGGAGAAAGCTACTTGATGTAATTTTTTGGTTAACGCTATTGTCATTCCGATTCCAGCATATGTCCAAATGGCCCAACTGAAAACTTATTTCTAAAACAGTGTTAGACCATAACTTTAAGTGAAAAATTCACAAAAATTGACCCAACTGAAAACTTATTTCTAAAACAGTATGAGACCATTAACTTTAGGTGAAAATTTCACAAAAATTGATCAAATTAAAAGACCGTTTAACATATGAACANTGTTCTTAAAAATTTATGTGATAACCCTATTTAATAGAAGAGGTCTTTTTTTTTTTTGGTTGATAGACACTAATGCTCAACAACAAGCAGTATCAAACACAATTTTGAAAGTATTATTTATTAAACATATCTAAATTTTCAACGTATTCTTAATTTGGTCCCCTTTTTTTTTTAACCCTAACTTTAATTGCTTCCAGTGAATGACCTATTTCATAAGACCAGGTTTANAGGAAAAATTCCGATTAATAATGAAAAGATTTGAAATTCTATCAAAGAAGGCTTATTTGTGCTCTGTTAATCTGGCTTCGTTGTTAGTTAAACAAAAGTAAGCGAGCCACTTCTGATAGAAATAAGAATTAGAGACTCTAAATTTGAAAATTTCAGGCTTGATTGTCAAAAACAAGTGAAGGTAACCATTTACATTATATGAAGAAAGTTGTTTGAGAATCCACCGTGTACTCTCGTAGTACATGTAGTTCAGAGCTATACATGCATCTCCATTATCTTGGAGATGTCATAGGACAGAAGGACCTTTTTTTCCAAGTTACTATGTAATCAAACCCTGTTGTCTTGCTCAGTAGAAAAAAGTCTCTAACACTGCCTCCCGAAATGCAACAATGACAAAGGGTTAAAATAAAATCCATTACTTTCTTTTTGGCNAGTAGATTCCCCCACAAGCAAATAACCAGTTGTTCTGTTAGGAAGAGATTACCTTGAAAATGATCTTCTTCAGGGTCTATCTAAACAGTTTTTTTCTGAATGTTTTCGGTATAGCTACACTTGATGGTGCTCATCTCTGTTTTCCTAGCACAGGCCCTTAGCTGCTGTCCTTTCTTTGACACCATTAGTTGCCCAAGGGAATTGACTACATGGTTTCGAAAGCCAAACCCTTCACCAGCAAAACCAAGCTTCTACAAAACGAACTATTATCAATCTGCTGCACAATCAACTGATCAAGTTCGGTAAGTGCTGCCCAATGAAGCACCGTGTTCCTTGATTATCTTGACTGACTGCAGGAGAATATCTTGTTCCGTTGTGTATAATTCATCTTTGCTCTAGAATGAGGGATTCAATTTTTAAAAGACGTCAGAAAATGAAAATTGAATACACAAAGGAGATTTCTGGAAGAAAGATGTGTCAAGCATTAGGCATTTAAACAAAAACTGAGGAAAAACATATGAATGAACAAAATTGCTATTTGATCAATAAAAACTTCATTCAACCAAGAACAGTAATGAAATAGATATTAAACTATTTTTCCTTCTGGCTTCAGCAATAAATGTATTTTTGCTTGGCAGTACAATGAGTTGTAAACTCACAGCAATGACTAGTGACGAGATTATGAAGCATCAGATTCCTTTAAGGTCCGATGACAAGCCTTACCAATTCTGTGGGTGGTCTTAGCAACTAAGGACTTGTAAGAAGGAGATCTTTGAATCAAATCCTATGCGTACCAGAAGGGTTTCAACTCAAGGTTGTGATATATTTGCAGTCAAGGGCAAACAAAAAGGGAAAAAGAGAAAACCAACATAGTCTCAACAATATATTTGAGGCATGATATAAACCACTGGATCCTGTATATAAACAAGCCAATTTTGAACAGATTTTTATTTTTTGAATTATCCTCACATCCATAGGTTGACTCCCACAACACTTGACAAGAGACTAAAGCAGAATAGTTGCAGTAACCAATCCGAAGAAAGTAGTATGCTACCATCTTTTTTATTTATTTTTAACATGTATAACATTTTCATATTATTTTCAAATGATATACTAAATTAATTATTTTTAGAATTAAATGGAGCTTGCAGCAGGTCAAAGGCTTACCATGCTTTTGAGATTGCATCCAAGAGTCAATTCTGCAAAAGAGCTTTCTATCTGAGACAAGAAGCAGTAAGGGGCCTCTCTGCCCAGAAAAACTTTGGTGTTTGATCGTAGCATGCTCTTAATGTCATTTGATATCTGGGGTATCTTATCCAAATCACCAACTTGAACAGGAACTTTGATAGCCACGGCACGCCATTCAGCACGCGACTTATTCACAATTACCTGCAAATTTGACAAGGTAGACATCGGTCTATGTTGTATTAAGATTGATAATATATGAATGACATAAAAGAAAAAATATAAACAAAAATTATTATTCATTATCATCTTAACAACAGTATATAGGCACAATTAGATGCACGTGTTAATAAGATCACTCAACATCCAATAGCAACTTTTATTTTTCCTAGTTAAATAGAGATCCAAAGCAATTAAGATAAAAAAAAATCATCATCCTGATTAGCCTCCATGTTGAAGTTCTGTAATATACATACAGAATGAATCAAAAATTGAAAATGGAAGTGTTTTTCCTACAAATGACAATGGCAAAAAACACAAAACTGAAATAAGTACACCACTGAAACTCTAAAAATATTCCTAAATGATTCACGATTCTCATAAGATACTTGGAGAAAAGAAACATTAAACCATACAGAAATTTGACACTATTTGATCTCCTTCCTAATAATTCTTTGCAATCACCAATGCCGTATTTTTCTCAACGCATAATTCCATTTAGAAAGTTGCAAAAACTGCATAAAAAGAACGGAAAGGGGAAAGGCCCACCTGACTAGAAAACATTGAATTTGGTACTAATACAGGAAATCTTTCAGGATTCAGTAATGTTGTAGTAGTAAGTCCCATTTCCACCACTTGGCCTTCTATAGATCCAGCCTGCGCTAGAAGAGATAATTTTGTCAATATATAAATATTTTCAACGAATGCAAAGCACCAAGAAGCCCAAATTTATTTAATTTATTTTATTAAAATGACTAAAATTAGCAATGCCTATAGTGATTGGACAACAATTGTGCTAGAATAAATATATCTCAATCTATATTGCAATGACTCATCTAAAATTAAAATATTAACCTATGCAATGTAATAAATAATTAAATAATTCATTCCTGGACAAATTGTGAAGAGGTCAACCCCAACAAATTGGAAACAAATATAATCTTAAGCAGAGATCTTTCAGTAGATAATAAGTAATTCTCTCCACTATGTCAATATAAAGTCGGAATAAAGTGAAAACACAGAAAATCTAAAAGGAATAAATTAGAATCAACATAAATCAATGACAACTACAACTTACTTTTATAGTATAACTTACTTTTATAGTATCTCCCAGTGAAAAAGGCTTTGAGAACTGCATTGACAATCCACTGAGCACATTTCCAAGGATATCTCTAGCAGCAAAAGCAGTAGCCACTCCTACACAAATATATAGTGATAGAAGAGTTAATTGTAATATATATACCTATGAAGAATTATACAAGTTCCTTTTATATGCACAGAGAAGTTCAGGGAGAGCCTTAAGTCAATCCTTCACATTTTTGCAAACCATCACATATAACTAAGAGTGTCAAGAAGACACTAAGAGTTCCTCAGGTATCTTCCTTGGATGAACAAAGATATATTTAAAACAAGTATATTTATAACTAATAAACAATATAGGAATAGCAATTTCAGTTTTAGTTAATATTGATTAAAGAAAATATTATAGAAACCAAATTTCCTTGATGTAGAAACCATAGACATGAGAGTAGGGCACAACTAAAAGCTGAATCAGATCTAGGTGGCGGATTTTGACAATATTAATCATGTTATGAACCAAACTATAAACATTTGAGTATCAACTTTTCTTTATATAAGAGAAGGGATGATAACCGGATATTAAGGTGAACACAGATAGTTGCAAATATGCAGCTAAGATTAACCTTTCATTTAAAGAGAATCTAAAAAAAATAAAAAATAAAATAAAATTGTCAGAGAAAATTGGAAGAGTCTACACATGCTTATGGTGCCAGCATCAAGTGCAAAAAGGAGTGATCCCTTAGTGCATGGTAGACCACTTAAACAAATTTTAAGAAAGGATGAGAAGATATCAATTGAAATTGGAATCAGAATGAACAAACCATATAAACAATTTGAATACTCTTACAATCAGGATCACAAAAAAAAAAAAAAAAAAAAAAAAAAAAAAAAAAAAAAA
>JANKKB010003278.1:21873-32605 GCA_026225775.1 Bursera palmeri
ATTTATTAAATAATTATAGATTAAGCAAGTAAATTTTAATAAGTAATTTAATAAAAACTAAATAATTTTAGTAAGTAAACTTATTTTGTAATTATTTACTAAATTATTTAGTAAATTTTTAAAATTTATAAAAATTATTTGGTATATGAAATATATCTTTATTATTTTTTCTATGAATTTTTAAATATTTTATATTATTTTAACAAAAAATAATATCGAGAATGCCTATAATTTTAATTAGTTTCAAAGGATTATAAAAAATGGAGTCTTTATATTATTTTATAATTAAGGGATAAGTTTGTTATTTTAGATATATCAAAGGGGTTTTTATGATATTTCTCTTGAATTTTACTGTAGCACCGTTAAATATAACTAATGGTGCTATAGTATTAAGGGGGGTCAGTGTTAATTTAAAATTTAGTGTGGTGATTAGTGTTAGTTTAATATTCAGTGGGATATTAGGGTTTACCAAAAAATTTAATGGGGGCTTGAGAGTAAATACCCCGATAATTTTTTATTTTTTAAATCCAATCCAATTCATCGATTGACTAAATCCAATTAAAATTAGATTTTATTGGATTAGATCAGTCAGTTTTGATGGATTGGATTGGATTTTGAACACCCTTACAACTAAAAGTCAAATTCATAATAAAAGCATTGCTCAACGAGGAGATGAAAGTAGAAGTGAATTACCTTTTTATATTTATGAAGCTATAATGAATCAATATTAAAATAGAGAAAAAAATTACCCAAATTAAAGATATTTATTAAAAAATAACCCATGCATTAAAAATTTAGACGTTTTGACCACATCTAGTAAACTTTAATCTAGGATGTATTTTCTTTTGCTGTCAAAATCTAATGCTCATAAACCGACGTGTGTTTTTTTGTTGTCAATCTCCAACGCTTGATAGTTGATACATCCAAAATATTTGTCGATTGTCAAGCTTTAATGAATGACAACAACAACAACAACAAATAAGCATTTAACATGGTCATGATATTTAAATTTTAAGTGTACGGGTTATTTTTCAAACGAATTCCTTAGTTTTGGTCTTTTTTGCAATTCTTTCTATTAAAATAGGAAAAAATAAGAAAAATTATTATTATAGTCGTAAAAGAAAAGGTGAAAAATGGGTACTTACTTTACAATTAAGTGTGGACTACTTCATTTAAAAAGATTATTATACCTATTTTCATATAACTTAACGAAAAAATCATGGGGGTCAAAGTTGAAAATTATATGATGCTATACACAACAAATGCCTACAAGTTAGTCAATTTGAAAACACTTTTAAAAATTGAGAGACCATTTAATTTAAAATGACTATTGTATCATGTAAAGGTGTAAACCCAATCTAACCTATTTAATAATTTTTTTTTTAAGTTGGGTGGATCAAGGCCATTTCTGGCCTAAAATTGGCTCTACCCTTGGTTATGAGTGTAAGGAGATGAAAAAAAATGTAGTTGAAATGTTTTTTCGATTTTAAGGCAAGCCTAATTTATTTTATTGGGTAGCTAAAGTTTAGCTATTGAGTAAGGTTTTGACCTAACGAGCTCAATTAGATATTTTTTATGGATAGTATTTATCGAGTCTCACCTACATAGTCGGAGATATGATGGTATATTCGTCATTTGACATTGAAATTAATTAACAATAAAAAATTAAAATTTACTTATTTTTTCTTTTTTCTTTAGGAAATAGACAGTTAGAGAATATTTTGTCCAAGTATTTAAAATAATAAAAGCCAGCATTATGTTAGGAAATTTCCAAGGATCATACACTTCCATTAAAAAAAAAAATAGAATATTTTGTCCAAGTATTTAAAATAATAAAAGCCAGCATTATGTTAGGAAATTTCCAAGGATCATACACTTCCATTTAAAAAAAAAAATGAATTTTCTTTTATTTTGAAAAAGTATGTTCGTTACTGTTTTCAGAAACAGAAAAACCATTTTTTAAGCATTTGTAATAGAAATGAAATCAGCTCTTTCTGTTTTTATAGTTCTTAAAATTCATTTTTCAAAAATAATTTAGTAAAACAAAACAAATCACTAATGAATGATTCACTTCATTTGCCAAAAATAAAAATAAAAATAAAAATCCATTGCTTCATATGATGAGTTTGGTGGAGAAAGGTGTTATAAATGTGGAGCAAAATAACTGCAGAGAAAAATTTGAAGAGTATTCTACAGAAAAACTCTGTTGATTATAATTATTATGATTATCGGAGGCAGGAGTTTCTCACTTATAATGAGAACCTCTTTAATTATATCTATAAATAAGTGAACACTATATAATTTTTAGCAATTAAATCATTATTCATCCACGTACCCAAAATTATTCTCCAAGCTCATCCATGAACTCCACTCATGAAAAATTGAATTTTATTTCAAATTTAACAGTGTAAGTGAAAGGAAAATGTGTTACAATTCATACATGTTTTCTATCTATAAATCAAAGTGTTAATTAAAAACATGGGATTGGTTTCGATTTTTCCAAAACTCATGATTGTAGCGACCCATAAACATCCAACTTTGATTGAAAAATAGTGAAAGAAAAAGGTAAAATACAACCTGTCTGTCTGTGAATTGGTTATGATCATTAATTTTGTAGTTTTAATTTACCAGAAGGAACCCATTGTATGCATCAAAACTTACAGTTCAAAATATGCAGATTTGGGGGCTTCGATATTTGGGTTTTCATCAAAAAGAGGAAGCTTTTCGCATACTTCCAAGTTCACCTTACCATTATCGAAAGAAATGTATTGTGTTTGTGAAGTGCTTTTGGAACAAGAACCAGAGAAATTTCTTCTTTTATTTTATTTTATATATGCACTTTTTATTGATTTTGTGTACTTGCAGATTTTAGCTAGACACTACTCAACATTATAGGCAAGTGATCAACGTTTTATTAGATCTTTACGCAGATTGTCCAATGTTCACACTCCTTTTTTCTTTCTTATTCTAGAAAGCTAGGCAACAATTATCTCGTTTTGATCCTATTTTTATTTTTGGAAAACCCAAATAAAATTAGAAATAAAATCGATACTTGTGGAATTATCATAAAATAAAAAATATATATAAAAAAATTACTTAACTTTTAAAGCATCTAAATGAGCTCACTATGTAAAAAGTGTAATAATTTTTTTTTCAAATGTTGTAAAAGAAACTGACATGAAAATTAGAAATAATATGCAATATGGTTGATAAAGGAAACCCATTTGGATCCTTAAATGAAGATGTTATAGTTTGTGTATATATATATATATATATTTTTAAAATATTGACAAGATGTGGATCAAGATTTTTTCCTAATCTGATTTCAAAATGTAAAAACATAATTGGGTGTTTTGATTTTCGCTTGAGCAAAATGTAAAAACATGACTGGTTGGTGAATAAACGATAAATTAAAGAGGAAAAAGAATGTAAGGGATCTTAACCTTACATATAAAAAAATTAATGTGAAAAAAGATATAAAAAAAAACGTAGAAAGCTCATATCGGAAGAAGATCATAATTTCTTCGTATAACATATGTAACACATATAATATGTGACATATACCTTCTGAAAGAGTTGTTCGTACTGTGCTTTGAATCATGCCAACTTCTATTTTTATTTTTCCTTAACAATTATACTATTGCTTTTCTATTCAATAAAGTTCCCCACATATTTTACCCCAACAACATGTTGACAGTGGTTTGTTTTCAGATATATAGCTGTCTGAAATAGTTTATAAGAATTCATAGTAGAGATATAGAGAAACCAGTAGCAAACCCTAAGGTTTTTGTTTGTAATTTGGTGGTTTGTTGTTCCAAAAAGAGGGCGCAGGGGAGCCAAAAGGGTTGTAAACAGAGGCTTTGTTCCCTGAAAACTTCAGGCACGGGGGAGAGAATTTCTCCGAAAATTTGGGCTCTTTTAAAATATTTGACTATCTTAATGGAAATTTGAACATAAAGGTTTCTATTTTAACTATAGCAACGCCGTAAAGTAACTTAAATGCATGAAATACAAAGATAAAAAGGCCTTTAAATCAAAATTCAGGAAATCTAAACGTTAAGGTGTAGTATAAGTTTCCCTTTTCCGAACAAGAAGTCACCAAAACTTAAAAAACTATCTCATGGTTTTGTCGACTACAAACTTTTCAACCGATTTTATTTTATTTTATTAATTTTTATAACAAAGGGTAGTACTTTTAGGGCTAGTGATCAGCATTTAGACTTCACATGTTTCTCCAGGTGTTCACACTTACTTTTTCTCATTCTAGAAAGTAATTGTCTAATCCATTTGTCTAGTATTTTAATTTTGATTAAAAAAAAAAAAAAAAACTTTTACGTAATGGAGTGAAGTGAAATTTACTTTAACCATTTGCTTCCTATCAATAATTTTATTTTATTTTATTTGGGTTCTGCAAAAAAGGAAGATTGAGAAATTTTTTATGTATTGTTTATACACTAAATCCAATGTTTTAGGGTTATTAATGCATTCTTCTTTTGATTTTGAGGGAAAAATCTTGTTACAGCTCATGATATGTTGACATTTGGTTTGTTTGCCCTCAAATATATGGCTATCTTCCTGTCTCCAAATAGCTTAAAAGTGATAATATTAAATTAAATGTATAATATAAATTATGTATAGATGAAAAATAATTAGATAATAACATCATGAAAAAATTGACATAATCTGTGAAGTTGTAAATTTAATAATATTTAAGAAGTCTAGTTATGTAATTGGAAAGAAGGTACAAAGGAGAGGAGCCATAAGGGTTGAAAAGAGAGGGTAATTTGACTGCAAATTGGGGCTTTTGCATAGAATTTGACCAATTCTCATGATCAAAAGCTCGAGACTTGTAAGAGAGTTACTTCTTTATGTATGCATTTGGACTGGACCCACGATTCACACACAAAAGTCAGCTCTAACTCTTAAGATGCTTGAGCATCATCTTTTAGCTCTTCTAGGCATTTCACATGAAGCCACTAACAAGTAAGTGGCGGTGGCACTTGATATGGATATTTCAAATGATATCCAATCCAATCAAATGAAATCTAAGTAATTGAATTTTGATATTTTTTTTTTTTTTTTAAGAAATTCACAGGATCTATGTTCAAGGGTATACATACACCAATCTTGGACTTGAAAGGGAGCATACTTCCAAGTTCAAGGTCTTCACCATTAAATTACACCGTTGTGATTTAAATTTTAATACATATTAATTGTTTAGATTTATTCGATTAGATTCAATTTAAGAATCTAACCTAAGTGGTTCGATTATTACAATTTTTTTTTCAAAAAAAAAAAAATAATGAAACTAATCATACTAACCTCAAGATGAAAAAGAAAACGATAGGTACATTTCAATGGAACATTCTTACTTTAATACAATCATCTCATTTCTCAACATAATTTTATCGATTATCCTTTTTATATGAATTTCTCATTATAACAGGTGTTTCATATTGATTTATTCAGATTTTATTTATATATACTTGTCAACAGGATTATATTCTACTATTTACTTGTTGAATGGTATCAAAATAGCATCTAAATTTGATTAAATTTAAGAAAATTGATCCCCCTCAAAGTAACCAAGGAAATGCCTCAGCCTTACGTAACATTATATGTTGGTTTGTCTTTAGAAATGTTGTAGGGTGGGGATATTCATATCTTACCATCTCTCTTTTATTATATAAATAAAAGTGATTGTCAAGGTGGCATTTGGTACCATTATTCAATTGATTTTAATTTAAGAGGTAGTTAGCCAATTAATTAATTTAAGTATATCAAAGATGGCCAAGGTGACAAATATGCGAAATTAATTAATTAATTATGATTTGAAACGCAGAGTTGAAAGTTGAGAACAGGACTTGCATGAAATACTTTTAATATTTGCAAGTGATATTGGGTTGGGACTTTTGGACGCATAAGATTTATGGTGTGTTAATTTAAAACAACTATTCTCTAACATATCTATCACATCATCGTTGCTGCTTCTTCTTCTTCTTTTTTTTTTTTTTTTTCATTTATATTTTGCTTTTAATTAATTTGGAGNCTTCTTCTTCTTTTTTTTTTTTTTTTTTTCATTTATATTTTGCTTTTAATTAATTTGGAGATGCCTGGACTGGGCCTCTTCATGGAATTTCATTCATTCATCAATGGGGGCCTTCTATTTGGAGTAAATGCAATCACATCACAGAATTACAAACCAAAGCGAAAATGATTAACTAGCCAAATGATACATAAATACAAATGTATGAATAACGTGACACGTTTTATATACCTGAAATTCTATTGATTATATAATGTTCAATATGTTTAAAGGTAAAATTTATTAGATTAAACAATCCCTCTTCTTTGACTATACAGAGGATATGATATATCCCGATGTGTCCGAGAAGATTAAAAAGAAGTGGGCCAAGCCACCCCTGTCTAGTCAAAGTGAAGGGGAGGCAAAGGCAACGTTTGAGCTTTGGGTAGCCATTGGAGGCTTCTCATCAACAGCAACTAAGCTAGGTAGATCCAAATGCTAGCTTTTCTAGATGACAAAGTCAAAATTACTTAAAGAGAGAGAGATAGGAAGATGATGATATCTTGAACATTTGATCCAAACCTAATCTGAGAATGAATAGCAAATGAAAGAAGTAACGAACACAATTAACAATAAAAATTAATAATATTCTCGATTTGATCGATCGTCACAAAACTGATGACAAACTTAATTCAAAAGTATACATTACAACTTGAATTCCTTCTTCCTTGATATCAAAAACGAATACTGGTTGGGTTGGCAACTCAACAACTAATAATTAATCTTTTTTCTATACAGTATAACAACTAATTAACAAGAATTGCAAAACTAATAAAGAAATCAACTCCTTGTAATCTGATCCCATTAGGCTTCTTCATATACAATTCCAAGAAACAATATAATTTAAGAGAGAAGCAGCAGCAGCAGCAAACAGAGAGATGAATTTGTTTACTCAGTTTTTAGGAGAGGAGTCGACAACTGCGTTATGCCGCTTGGAAGGACCAGAGGGTGGAATAGAACTCCCTTTGGGAAGAAAGTCGAACCTGAACATCTGCCCGGACCCTTTAAATTGAAAGCCAGTCACGTGCTTTCTGCGGTGAGGCTTCGTGTACTCTGAAACTTTCCCGACAAACATTGCTGCGCCGGGTCTGGTGGCAGTGCAGGAACCCGTTACCAGAAGCAGAATGAGGAGAAGAAGGCCTAGAACTCTGCATGAGAGATGCGGAGATTTAGAAGAAGAAATGAAAGCCATCGAAGAAGAGGAAGAAGAAGAAGAAGTTTATGTTATGTAACTTATGGGAAAGTAGGGTTTAAGGAGACGATGAATATGAAGAATGTGTTTATAATTTTTTTTTAAAAAACTTATTATTTAGTTGGAAGTGCTTGCTTTATATATATATACATATATATGTTTGTATGTGTGTGTGTGTGTGTGCATGGGGAAAGAGAAAAGGTTCGGCAATGGGAAGGAAAGAGGGGAGAGCTTGAAGTGAATTGCACGCCAACGACTATTAACTGGGCATTTTATTTTTTTTTAGTTTTTGAATGTCAACGTTTGAGAATTAATATTGCAAGTATTTGGTGCCGGCATAGACTTTACCTTTGATTATTATTATTATTATTATTTTCTGGGTCTTGGTTTTGGGTGATTCATTAATACTTATTTTGGGTCAATTGATGAGATTTCTTTGAAACTATGCAAACGTGTACTTACGTGACATGAATTCTGGGCACCCACACATCAATGGCGTGGAAAACACCTCCTAATCACCAGAGACCTATAACCACTTCTCTGTTTAATTTAATTTCATTTCATTTGGGCTCAAACTCAACTCAAGCCTGCTTTGCTTTTCAATGTTTGGAGCCAATTTTTAGTCAATCTCTTTGCCATCACGTATTTGTGCTTGCTTTGCTTGTGTATTGAAATAGAATTCATAGGCGACAAGTACGGATAGTGGAAACAGAGGATGTTTAGTGTGTGAAATATATCATCATCAGTCAATAAGTTGGTGAAATTCTTTTTGATAGTTCTTTGTTGTTATATCAACATTTACAAATTAGGCTATTGATATTGAAAGAAGCATGAAGATTTGGTTTCTTTTTTTGAAGGGAAATGCCACTCACGAGTGACCAAAGCCGCTTTCTGAAGTGAAATGGGCTGTGCTTTGCCATTCTGTCCTGAAAACGAAAGAAAACATGAGCAATTGTGTTTCGGATCCACAATTATGAATCTCAATCAAGCCATGATCATATCCATAAGCTTATATGATGAATGAAAGGGAAACATGATATGGCTTTGCCCTGGCTTTTTCAATCCAATCAAGGGAATCCGTTTTCGGTGAATTTTAGGTTTCATCTATTGCATCACTATTAGGTGTAAATGTTGAATATAAGTAATCTATGGATAAGTACATAGAAGAAGAGGCAATTATGTTTATATATTAAAGAGTATCTTTTGCGTGAGAAGCCTTTACAAGAAATTAATAGCAAGAGCTTCTCAGGGTCACAATCAACCCTAGCAAGCTGACATTGTGACACAATTACAGATCTTATTTTCTACAAAATCTTAGTGTTAATCGCTATCATCTTATACAAATTTAATTGCTATCCCATCATATATTCTCTGATAAATAATAAAATACTTAGAAAATAAATTCTTGAATATGTATACTGAGACCACACGTTAAAGACTTGAGACTAGTCTGCTTGATATATTTAATTATTGCACAGTGGTGGAGTTAACATAAATTGACCGAGAAATCTAAGTAAGAGAAACAAGAAACTGGAAGCAAATGAAGGGTCGATTTCAAGCGTTTTGAAGAGGCGTTACGTGTTGAACATGTGGGTGACCATTTCAAGAATCAAAACCTAGAAAATTCATCGCAATTCCATCCTCCGACTCAAATGTCAACGCGGTATATGCGTGATCTCAGCCGTTGGACCGAGGCTTGGTGAAGAAGAAATCTTGCGAAATTACACGACCAATTGAGACCGACATTCGGAGCTGGTAGGCAAAGATGCAAGATAGTCGAACCATTGAACTTGAATAGTCAAGACAATAGCTTAATAAGAACAATTTGAATCAAACAATTAATAAAAGACTCTGACTGGAAGTTGCTACCGAAATGGGCTGGGTAACATATAGAAAGAGTTATATAAATAAAACCTTACAGGAAGCGTGAAACACACGATGGGTTTAATAATTATGGTGACAGATTGATGACTGTCATGTCATGTCACATGACTTGATCATTTTGGTATACGTTGTTGTTGTAAACAGGAACAAATTAACACAAGAGAAACACTCGTCAAAGAGACTAGGCAGGGCAGTGATCTTTCCGGGTGTGGTCCATTTTATAACGTGCTACTTGCCTCGGAAAATTAAGCTAATTAAAGCTTTCATTGCGGCGAAACGATGCCTCGTTCAATCGAAACCATAACGTAAGATAATAAATCTTGTACTTGGTTAGGGGTTCTTGAAACAAAACCTTAGACTTAAAAAGAAAATATACTTTCAAATTCAAGGTCACTATCATTATCATTAGGTTACACCTTTAAGGTTAAATTTTAATTACATTTGTTCAAGTAATAGATTATATTTGATTTAAAAACTAAAAGACCAAATTCACTTAATAAATTTTTGGATTATACTATAGAAATCAATCCAATCTAAATAAAATGTATTACTTTAGAGATGTGTCCATTTTAGTGTATTTAATCTAAAATATATATGAAAGATAAAGGTTTTATTTATTTTTGTCAAATATGGACTATGTTTAATTCTTCTATATCATATCATATTATATTGATGTCTTTTAATTCAATAATATATTTAGGTAAATATTTTCTTTTTAAAATTGGATTTAATTTGATCTGAATTATTTTTCATTGAATCATAGTAGATTGGAGTGGAGTAAATTGAAATATCTTTAAACTAATTTAACATTGGATTAAATTAATTAGTCGCTACATCTATTGGAACCTAATATCGCATTTATAACACATTAATATAATTATCATACATTGAATATAATATATGTTCATCGAACAATAGTTTGATATTTTAGGAAACAATGGTAGGAGTAAAAGATGAACTTTTTGTTAATAATTGTGATTTGGTAACTATATCTTTCACAATGCGTGAGACCAAAGATTGTTAATAGTAGCAAGAAGAAATCAAAGCCACAAACCTTGAATGAATCTTGCCAAATGCAACATCAGTGATTGCCGATACTAGTCTCTGTCTTAGAGTCTTAGATTGATATATATACTTGGTAGATAAAATAGTTTTGAAACATACTAATAATAATATATGATAAAGAAATGTTGTTCAAATATTTTTATATGTGTTACTCTTTTTCATAACCAGTTAACATATATATTCTCATTGATATATAATTATTGGCCTAACTTCCTTAAATCTTTTGGTGTAAGAAACCAAATTGAGTGATACTGTTTGAACCTCATTTCGAGGCCAAACAACACCTTCTTTTTATTTAAAAATCATAAAATTATGAAAGAAAACTATATTTAATTTTTTTTCTCTAGATCACGATTTGGTAGAGCAAAATCTCATCTACTTTCTTTCATAATCACTACAATCCTATCTTGAATTATAATATGACTCATTGTATATGTTTTAGGGGAATTTAGGAGAAATAGTCAGATAAGGAAGTTACTAAGGAAAAATAGTCTGCTTCAATAATC
>JANKKB010003279.1:0-22332 GCA_026225775.1 Bursera palmeri
AAAAACTTCCCTGATTGTTTCATTATATAGTTTTCCTCATAGGATTTTTTTTTTTTTTTTTAATAAAGAATAGATAGATATTTGACTGGAGAGGGAAAAAAAAAAAAAGAAATTTTACAAAGTTTAACTTGATCCAAAAATATATGCATGTAGAAGTTTTCTATTTAAACTTATTTTCTCAATTTCGGAAAACCAAATAAGATTATTTAATCAGAATTGCTAACAAGATTTATGGATTTTTTTAATAAAATAAATAATTATTTAAAGGTAACATAATGTTAAAAAATGGGTGTATAAATTAGATCTTAAAATTTTAAATTTAGATAAGGGGTGTTTAATTAGAGTAATAGGGTGTATAGAATATTTTTGGGATTTCATATAGCTCCACTCGTATCTAAATTACCAACTCAGTGGTATGTTCATATATAGCAAGATCAATAATATTAGAATGTTAACATTATATATACGTATATTTATCTACTTGGCATGGTATATAAAGATGCATCTCCGATGATTTTTATAATATTGAGTCCCACATTAAATGGTAAAAGAGGGTCGGTATTTTTACGACTCACGTGCATGTTTCATTGATTAATTAATTAAAACAGTCTGGCCGGTACAATAATAATTCAACTACTATTTGTTTAAATTAAATTATTAGAACGTAGAGGCCAGTTCTGAGTCTTCTGACATTATGTTCTTGGGGGAACTTAGCTAAAAATCTGTTAGATGAAATAATACGTTTATTTAAATATAATATTGGTATTTGGGTACTACTATTTTTTCTTAATTCTATTAAATGATATGATTACGTGTTGAACATTAATCCTACGGTTATAAGCTCAAGTCTTTGGGAATTTAACAAATTTCACGTGAAAGAAAGTGTCACTCCTATTAACCCTTTCTATTAGAATAATTTAACGAGAATTTTCTTTTCATAAAATATTATTATTTATTGCTTGGAGTTGAATTCTATGAACGGGACAAGTCTGGAACATTTCTGGGATTCAATCACCTAGATCAATATGAAATCAACATCAATTAACCAAAGAGACAAACAATAAATTAATTAAATTAATTTATCATGTTGATAAACACAAACAATAAATTAATTTAAAACTTTCATAAAGTGGACAAAGAGAGGAGAGAAATACATTTTGAACTTTATGATAATGGACAAGAAAAGAAATATACTATAAAGATTTAGATTCAAATATATATTTGCATGTATCAATTTGAGATCTTTGTGGATATTCAATTAGCATGAAAGTATTTGACAACCGAGTAAAATTGAAAGAGAGTTACAATTCAATCACCATTTCCTCATTGACTACTCCCAAGAGAGTTATCATTTCCTCTATAAACATGATTCACATTCACTAGGCAGCAGACAGACGGGTACAATAATAAGAAAGAAAATGTCGAAATGTGTTGTGTAGGGTCAAATCTCATGTCAATATTTATAGACTGTAATTTTGCATTATTTTATGCTCAAATGTACTAATATTATCAAAGTTTTGATCTACTTATCATAAATGAAGAGTGATCACATTGATGCAATTCAAAACTACTTTATCAACAAGATTTATAATAGAATTATGATTAATGTTTCTCATGCATAAAAATATCAAAACCCTAATTATATTTATACATATTAAACTTTGGCTAACGTGTAACAATCTTCAGAGGTTACGTATTTCTCTGGGAAACCTTTAATTTTACATAAATCTCTCTCTTTCCATGACCGGAATGGGATCAATTAATAATGAGAGGACTCTTTTCTTAGCTCTAACATCTGGAGCTCCATGCGCATCACCATACTGGTAGGTGCATTGTGCTATCCGAGCAAGATTAATTGCTGTTTCTGGAAAAGGTTCTGCAAATGGGTACTTATTGACCATATCTTTATTCATCTTCTTCCAGCTTTTGTCTATTAGCTTTCTTATTTTTTCACGAGCAACTTCCTCAGACAGGCCAGTGTCTTGCATGTAGCATAATAATGAGCTTGCAGTTTCACCGCTCTCTAGCTCAGCCTGTGTAATACATAAAATTTACAAGAATGTTTATGTGTAAATTAAATGGGGTTGATGATATCTATTTCACATAAGGGTGTAAATTAGTCGTACCTTTGAGGTACCGAAATCATTGCAAAGGCGAAAAATCATGGATGGCCAATGCAATAGATTATCGTATTTTTCTAAAGACTCAAGTGCCTCCTTGGTGATAGTTTGATCCAACAAAAAGTAAGAATGAGTAAGAATTACTGTCCCCGACACAGATCTCCATGCATTCTCAAGATAGTCCTCAAATCTTGGCGTGACTTTGTTGTGACTCCATTTCGCTTCTTGTAAAAATGCTTTGCACATATCAGACCACTGAGTAGACAGAAAAATTAGAATATATTTGACAATTTGACACATTTAGTTTGAGAACGAAACTGAAGAATAGTCGCAAATACCGCTTTCCTCAGGTACGGAATGACGTTTTCTCCTTTTTCTTTTAGAGTCTCATAAGCCATCTCATTGACACTGTTGTAGAGAGCCAGAAAGCATAACTTCATATAGTCCGGAAGTTCATCCACAGAATTGATATCCCATCTGAAACACCATGTTGGGCGTTAACAATTAATGAAACAAATTGCGAATCATGACTGAGCATAAAGTATTCTGCTCTGTATAATACAAACCTTTCAACAGCTTCTGTGAAAAGCTCTAATTCATCCAGAGTACCATGTACATCATAGATGTCATCTATGGTCGTAATAAACGATGTAACCTTTGTTAGGCCTTTGCGGCAATTACTAAATTGCGGTTCAGGAACCATTCCAATAGTCCAAAAGAAACATTCCATCAATCTGTCCCTTGCAAAGTTCAACTTGTTTGCTAGATCAATATCTTTCCACCACCTGATACAAGGGAAATCTGATTAATCCATTATTAATTAGATACTGAAAGTGATTTTTATGGAGTTAATTTATGCTTAGATAAAGTTTAAATTGATGAGAAAAAAAATTTATATTTCACAACATATATAGTTGCATGCTAATTTTACCTTGACATATCTTTTAGATCACTTTGGTATATTGATTGTACCAAATTGAAATCCAGCTTGGCAAGTTCGAGAAGTAAGTGATTCTTGTCTTTTCTTTTGTCGTATGCTTCAATATGCCATCGTGCCTCTAACCTTGACATTCTTTGATGTATAGGGAGCTCCAATGCGTGACTAACAAATTCTGACATAATTGGGTCTATCTTTCTCTCAAGTTTCTTAAGATATGTTTTTGAAAAAGTTTGGGCCTCCTCCAAGAGGTTTTCTCCTTCGAAGCCAAGATATGAAGCTTCGTACAAATTTAGTATTCCTTCAACATCCTCATGAAGGTGAGCCATGTACTCGCCTTTTTTATCCATAAAAGTCTTAAATACATCTGCATATAGCTTCCAAATAAAGTAAATGTGAGACGTATTCTTAAATTCAAGTGTGAACATTACTACGAGACGAACCATGACAAGAAAGGGAAGTCATTTATGTTATGATTTTGCCCTTTTTGATCATGTCATAATTGTGAATACCAAAGAATTAATTAATAAGATCGATCGGTAGATATTAAAAAAAAAAGTAATAAGGCCATGCTATAACTTGAGACCATGTGTACCACATACAAAATAATCTAGTAAATCGTGATGTGAGGATCAACCTTGAGAGATCTCATAGCCATGTTGCCTGAGGAGCCTGAATCTGAGAGCAGTAGCATGGAGTTTCTTTTCTGCTTTGACATCGCATTCTTCTTCCCACAACATAATTCTATCAAGAGCTCTCCTTATCTCCATTTCAAAACGGTGTCCCAAACCTAGCCGCTGAATGTCATCAATCAATTCAAGAACGGTCAACAACTCTGCACTTTCATTATTTATCATACCCCGCACTTCCTCCTCTAGCTTCTTCACCCTGTTCTTGTACTTCTCATCCTACATAAGTTCATTACACGTCAACAAAATATGCTGAAATTGAGATATATGTATAGAATAAATTAGTGGATCGATAGATAGTAAAGAACTTGTAATTAAGTAAATTATTCACCACATGATAAATCTGTAAGGACTGCAAGAAGTTGTAACTCCAACTGGTTGGTTTGTAAGTTGCCGATCGTCTTGAACATGTTGGCAGCTGGGAAGTCTGTGTGCTCATCAGTGTGCCTTTAGTTTGCTGACTTATAGGAGCTCGGTATTTTGCACATTTTTTATGATACCTTAGAAGTTTATGGGAGAGGACCCGTGTATGAGGCAAGCAAGAGAGATGGAGCGCCATTGTAGTAGCAGTAGTCGTAATTTCTTGTTGGTATGATGATCCCTACTAAAGAAGCATGTATATATAGAGTTTGGAATGTTTTGGTTGCATGAGATTGATTAAACAAATTAAGGGTGAAATTTCATTTGAGTTTCCTTGATAATATTAAAATGCCAAGACTCCACCCCGTTTTCAATGTAAGTAAATTAAACATTATTATATTCTAAAGCATTAATGATTAACAGATATGGATTAATTTATTTTTCTAATAAACATTACAACCCCCGAGTCTTCCTAGTTATTTGATTAATATTTCTAACAACGTATGACGTTGGAGCTTGGAGGATATTTTTTTGTGGGGGGGGGGGGCAAAAAAATTCANCCCCCAAAAAAATTCCAATTTTGAAGAGGGGGCTAAAGGTAAAATTTTATTTTTTTAAATTTTTAATTCATAAAAACATTGATTTTTTTTCTTTGGGGAGCGCCATGCCCCCCTTAGCTATAATGAAGTTCCGTCACTGGTTGTGATTGATTTCATCTATCCCACCTGTCTCCTTTTTAACGCTTTCTTCTATTTATTTAAATCAGTAATCTAGAGTCATCACCATGAGCTTTCACACTTATCAAACATATTATTAAATATGTTTTCATACACTAAAATATAAAATTCAGGTTCTTGTTGACATTGACTTAATGTTATGTGATTTTAACTTCATATGAATCCCCAATTAAGTCATTTTTTATTAAAAAAATAAAGTAGATACAAATTTATTAGAAGAAAGGTTTTGTTTAACCATTTTAAAAAACAGATAATAAATGCAATTTTTTTTTTTTTTAAATTCAAGTAGTAGTTGTCTTGGAGGACATGCTAGGATCTCTCACTTGGTGGTACTAATGTCAACTAGATCCTTTAGTTTTGAGATTTTCCCATCCCTTTCTTCCGGAAACCCAACTACCCTAGCCAAACAATGCGAGCTTAGAAGACCCTTTTGATTTTGGGCTGTATGCATCTATGTCATTGGAGAAAAGTAAAAGAAACCAACATATGAAAGCGAACTTTCATTCACAAGACAAAGTTACTCAAGTTTATCTGAATTGGCGTGAATTGAAAAGAGAGGTTAAGCACACACACCCGAGGAATGAGTTGCTAATTGAATTGGGACTTGAATGCCTTATAACTCTCGTGTGCATGTGTTGGCTAAATGTCTTTGTTGTTGTGTTCATTAGATAATCTTTTTAAGCAATGCTCTTTTGAACTAGCAAACAATCAAACGTTGTTTTTAGAGTTAGTTTGCTCGAGGACTAGCAAATACTTAAGTTTGGGGGAATTTGATGATTGCATTTTGTATGCATTTATTAGGTGCATTTAGACTTAGTTATAGATTGGTTGTCGTTAGTTTAGGTTATTTTTTAATATAATTTAGGTTGTTTTTACTTTATTTTTGTTATTTTATTGGTAATGGAAGACATGGAAGCAAATTGATTACATAGAGAAGTGAAGAAAGAGCGGAGAAGTGTTGAAATTTTGATCTATGCGAGGCATAGAACCAGTCTACGCTGGGAAACCATTTTAACAGAGAATCCTCGCCGAAGCTAGCAGCAACATCGAGCAAGGATGCGGTGACATATATAAAGGGATTTTTTCAGAGAAAAATTAAAGACATATATACAATCCCTTTATATGTGTCTTTAATTTTTGTACAATTCAAAACCGAATTGTCTTTTCTTTCTTCATTTTGAATTAGAATAGTACAAAAATTAAAGACATATATAAAGGGATTTTTTCAGAGAAAGAAGAGGACGACTAGATACCCTGCGAATTAACTTTGAAAACAAAGAACCTGACATGTAAACTTTGAGTTAGAAAAACTTGAATAAGTTTACCTGACACTGACTAGTAGATAGGGATTCTTGCTTTCAATAATTTATCTCATAATTCAATAAAAATAGATTCAATAAATCAAATATAATTGGTTATGATAAAATCATAGACTTAGCATATTCATTTTCATCCCTATCATCTTTTTGTTAAGATTAGTTTTTATTTTATTAAAATACTCATAATTCATATTAGTTTCAGTGTCTAAATAGTATAAAGTCTAATAACATTTTGTATTGTTTAGTTTACAATTTTATACACTTACAAGATAATTGACAAATATGGAAGTAATTAATTGTAAGTGATTATTAGAAACTTAAATATTCAAGTTAAACTCATGCCTACTATCATTCTCAGATGTTATGGCGTGAATCACATGCTGGCTTACATTATGAGCAACGACTAAATATTTAAACGACAAGAAGTTGGTAACCTGCCACTTTCGACTGGAAAGATGAACTGCATTTAGCCAAACCTTTGACTCAGTGACATGTTTCACGTGGTATTAATTAATTAACTCTTCTGCTGATTTACGTTGTACCGATGATCTCATCATCTGAGATAATGTATAAATCACACTAGAATTTGCTGGCACCCACTACTTTCCATACCAGCTATTAACTATATTTAAAAATATCCCACACTTTTTTATTGTATATAATAATATATAGATTCTTGTATGACATAGAATTACAATATTGTCTGAGACTAAATTAGAGATAGCATCATCATGGATTTATAAATTGCCCTTGGACGGCTCTTTTATTATTATTTGTCTATTTTGATAAAAAAAATCTCTTTGATTTGTCTTCTGCAAACAAAAAATTCATTTATGAATTTTTCGAATAGGATAAGAAGATAGACCGTGGAACTAGGAACGACCTCACAAGTCGCAGTCAGAAAGATAGAAGTGCCGTACGATTAGAAGCAACACCCATTTCACGTGTTTAATGGCGAAGCCCTTCCTCTTCGTTTACATCAATGGTATCCAAGAACATCACTCACAGTCCCGCCCCACTGATAAACTTGGGTTACGTTACTCTACGTTTAAGTGGCATTTGTTGGTGACACATTTTATTCCAAACGTGGGACTTATATGAATCTTAATTTTATTTCTTGAAGTGACTGATGTACCATTTAACGCGGCCACACCATCCACCAGTCAAGGATGGAATATATTCCTTCACGCTACCAAACAAAATTAGGTGTACTCTGTTATAAAATAAGTTGGATTCCACCACAAGTATTTTAACTGTCAATAACATTTTGATTGGCTAGCAGAATGACAACATATGCAATTGGATTAAAAATTGAAAATTATCCTTGGTTGCAAGATAGGCTAGTTTTGATTGGTTAAAATGGCTGGTTGGTTGACTGCACTACATAGTTTTCTTTTCTTCTACTCTGCTTATTCTATCCTGTTTTCTATTTCTTGTCTGGCTAAATGTTTGCATACTCATTTATGTTCTGTTATTATAATTTGTACTAAAATTATCACATATTCGTGGGAGCTTCTAGATAAAATATTCAATCAGCAAAAATGTATTAAAAATAATTAAGAATTTAAAAAATTTTAATTGTTTAATTAAAACAGTTCAACTTGTAAAAACAACAGAATCTAATTAAAGTAGAAACAGAATACTGTCCAGAAAGTTCAACAGTGGAATCAGAAAGGAGTTTTCGTCCTTATGTTTGAGTGGCTCTTTGACATCTCACCACTTATGTTCAGGTGGTTCTCTGATATCTCATCACTACAACAGATTATGTTCAAGTGGTTCTTGATAACTCACCACCACTACAACAGATATCTATTGCAGCACTAATTGATACTAATGCAGCTCATTCTCTTATCCTACTGTCAATGGTTCTTTGATCAGAAATCTTTGACATTGACCCGTCAACATCAATAAGTCCATGGTCCAACTATTTTACACAATTAATTTTCCAATTTTTTTCATGATAATTCACAGTTAAATTTCTTAAATTATAAAGAAACGTTAAATACAAATTAATTGGTACAAACGGATTACGGATATAATATAATGTTATTGAAAAAAAATTAAAATTAAAACAACTTAGATATATAACACAAGAATCATAAGCTAATTGCATAGTACCCCATATTATCAATATCTTACTTTAAATGTTGATAGCTGAAGATTATTTCTATGACCCAACTATAATCTTGATAACCCTATGATCTATGTTCTTATCATTGCCTTCAAAGAATCATCAACATTACTTGTTGACAATTTTTGGCCGTAAACCGAAAATTTGACAAGGTATAAGACAACCAAATGCTAAAATGCATTTATATAAATTAAAAGCAAATCTTTTTCATCCAGAAAGATAGAAATTCACATATCACAGTGACCCAAAAGAGGGAACCAAAATTTTAGTGCACGAACGAAATGGAAAATGTTTTAAAGCAAAACATAGAACGATTTAAAAAAAAAAAATACATAGCAGTAAGACTCTCTAAGCACTCTAGTCAGCCTTTGCAGCAGTGGCAGCAGCTTGTCCTCTGAGACGACCAGTCCTCCTAGCAGCAATGAGACCAACCTTTTGCCCAGGAGGAGCATCTCTGCGAACAGTACTAGCATGCCCAATGTGCTGGTGGTTACCACCACCGTGGGGATGCTCTACAGGGTTCATGGCAACACCACGAACCTTGGGCCAGCAGTTCCTCTTGACTCTAAACTTATGATATGCATTTCCTGCCTTCAGCAATGGCTTCTCAGTTCTACCTCCACCTGCAACCTGGCCAACCATAGCACGGCACCCACTTGGCACAATCTTCTTGGCTCCAGATGGAAGCTTAATCCTAGAAAACACAACATTGAGAGCAAGAGTTAACAACCCATTATAAAGTAGAAAAAAAATCAGAAAATGAGGCAGAGTCAATGCATAGAAGAAAATGTCTGGAGCAGAAGACTGAACAAATTTTAACTGAATGCATTTCCTGACATCAGCTGAAGTAGAAGACTGAACAAATTTTAACTGAATGCATAGAAGATATGTCTAGCAATGGGTATCAGGAAATAAGATTTCTGCCTAATACTAACCAGTCCAAATTACATTAATACTGAAACTAACAGGGAAGACAGCTAGCTCCGAAGATCAATAAACATTATATCTCCAAACATGTAAGCTATTTTTATAATGATATGTTTAAAAATTCAGTAGGATGATTCAAAGAATAGAAATAATCTGAGAAAAATTAAAAGAAAGATAGCTATGCAGACTCAGAAGAGTCCACAGAAATGAAATAATAACTCATTGATGAATAATACTTTTTCCTTTTATAACCAGAAACCCCTCGACCCTATACTTGTTCAATGAGTTACCTAAATCTGATAATGCGAGACAAGATAAGGGCCTTTTACCACTAAGCTCAACCTTTGGGGTATTAAAGACTAATTCTCAAGCATAGGGCAAGAGTAAGCCTGAAACTACCAAAATGTTTATTCAAATAAGAGTAATACTACACATAAAAAACTCATGCAACTAACTTCATTAGTAAAATTTCTTTTTAGATAACAAGTGATAATAAATCAGGAAACTTCTATATTATCTCACCAATGAAATAATAATCATTCATCATATAATATTGCATCACATCATGTTGTATAGGGTGGTTAGTCTGATCGTATATGTAGAACTATCATTAAAAAATACAATAATAACAACAATAATAATAACCAAAGGATGATGAAACCATATATTCGAACAAAATGTCGAAAATGCATGAGAATACTAGCAATTGACATAAATGAATTCCTATTTAGTAGTCATGTGATGAAGATTCAGTTCCCTGAAAAACGATACAATCCTAAAAGCTAGTTTAAAATAAATTTGTAAAGGGTTTTCAGATAATTATGTAATGAAACAACTTATCAAAAACAAACAGTTACCTGGTGGTGCCATTATCAGGATTATGACTAATCACAACAGCATAATCTCCCGAACATCTGGCCAACACACCACGATCACCAACATGATGCTCCACGTTACACACTACTGCACCTTCAGGAATCGAGCCCACCGGCAGCACGTTTCCCACCACCAGATTCGCCTTCTTTCCGCAGTACAAGAACTGCCCTGTGTACATCCCTTCTGCTGCCACAAACAGCTCCTTCTGGTGCTGGTACCGAAACGGGTGCCGGAACGTCACCCGAGCCAAAGGTGCGCCTCGACCGGGATCGTGGATGATCTCAGTCACCACGCCCTTCAAGTAGCCGTTCCGTTCGCCGAAATCGAGCGAACGGAACCGGGCCGGACCCTTCCGATGGTGGGTGTGGGACTTGAAGACGGAGCCTGCTCCTTTTCTCTGTGCTCGGATAACTCGACCCATTGAGTAAAATCAGTTAATCGGTGAATCGGTGATTTTAGGGTTTTAGAGGAGCGGCAGGGGCTGGAAGAGTGAGCGCTCCAGGAGCTTGATATACAGAGGGCGATTAGGGTTTAGACCAATTTACAGTTTTGTCCTTCGCACTAGGAGGGTTCATGCCCCTCGGGGGGCCCTGTTGCTATCCCGACTAGCGGGGGTGCATATGTAATTTTTTCACTTTTATAATTAAGGAAAAGGAATGCTACACTGAAAAGCTTTCTCTTAGAAGAAAAAAGATTTTTAAAATATTTTCTTAAAATATATTTACATAAAGTATTTACAACTATTATTCAAAACAATTTTTGAGACAAATATAGAGATTTTCGTAAGTTGAAATTTACTTAAATATGGATCACACTGTAACATGAGATTTATATTTAATTGTTTTTATCATGCATTAAAAAACTCAAATGAAAATTTCTTTAAAGGAATACACTTTGTAAACACATGTACAATAACATGCAGACATGTATAACCTGGAATATTGTTGCAAGTTCATGGTTAATGGGTCTCCAACTCGACCCACAATACGGCCCCAAACTCGGCCCATCATGAGTTTATATTTAACAGATTTCCAAAATTATGAACAAAACATTTTTTTTTTTTTTCATTTTATAATCATTATGCAACAACATGATCAGACAAAATAGCCCCACCTTTGGATAGAAAAAAAAATAATGTTGAAAATATAAATTATTTACGTACGAAAATACCCTCACCCTTTGAATTTTGGAAAAAAGTCTTCAATGAAAGTTTGACTTTAAAAATAGGAAAATAAATGAGGTTTGACTCCGCCAAGATTGGCCATACTCGGGCCTCAGCCACTTGAGACGCCTTATCTGATCTGTGTCTATGTACATCTCTCGCACATTCTTTAATAAATAATATTTTTGAATAATATTCTTTAATAAATTCTTTAATAAATATTTTTGTTTAAAGTGTTTAATAAAAATGGGTTTGATATTTTTAGTAATAAATAATATATAACAATCTTTAATAAAAGTACTATATTAATTTATTTAGATAAAAGAAAATTGTTTATAAATATTACTTATTAGTTGAACCTTTGAATCGAATATCTCAACTTGTAGATATAATTAAGATGAAGAAGATCAAGCCGCCACCAACTGACCAAGGTATCATAAAGTTTTTCATAGCATTTACTATGAAGACATGTGCTTATTAAAAAAAAATTAAGAATATTTTATACGTTAAAAAGAGTTTTAAGATTCTAAAAGAGGGAGAATGTTAACTTGTCGTTTTGCTGCACTTGGCATGCTAGGTGTCCCAAACGCATTGTTGCTATTGCCTTATACATATATATGTGTGTGTACAAATGCGACCCATTTACGCACAGTATTGCTCTAAACAAAAGCTAGCTAGGAACAATAAAACTGGTCGGAACTGGTTGTGTTTCTGTATGATCACGCGGCCATCCACTGTTGTATTTGTTGGGGTAATGCCATTGAGAGCATGTTCCCGGCAACCAAATCTACCTTTGCATGTTAGTGATATATCGCCATGCATGTCCCAGTTGTCGCATATGCCAGGGCCTTTGGCCAGAGACATCAAATCCTTGCCTCATCTGAAAGTATATATACACCTGTATATCATTTTTCTCCTCTCTCTCTTCCTCAGGTCTAATATATCGTATCGTTTCATAATTTTTATTGTGCTGCATTATGTTGCTGTTAGGTTTTAACTTGTACCAAGACCTTGGAGAAACTGCAACAGAGAACAAGAGTGGCTCTGCGGAAATCTTCCCACGATCCAACGGCTGCAATGAAGTTGATCGACTACATTCAATGGCTGGGAGTAGAGCACTACTTTGAAGAAGAGATTAATGCACAACTTGAAAGGATTTCAGAAGGAATGGCGCTGGTGATGAAGATCTGTTTATCAGTGCACTTCGTTTTAGGCTGCTGAGGCATAATGGCTGGCCTGTTACCACTGGTAAATAAACCAAAAAAGTTTGCCTTTTATATGCTTCTATTCTGATTTTCAAAAAGCTTATGCCCCGTATTGTTGAATCGCATTACATTTTTGGTTAGTGACGAGACCCGTGATTCAATCTAGTTTTCTCATTTTCTTTTCATGAGTTATTACTTTCCGACAAGATGCGGATTGCCACTATTGGTTTTGATTAGTCAACTACCCAGAAATCATAATATTATGATTTCCCATCCAAGATAAGGCAATAATGATCCCACAGAGCCAGAAGTTGTCAGATTATAACCTCTCCCGAGACATGAAAAAAATAGCCTTACAGATGGAAATATATTTATTTTTCAAGGTCATTCAAAGCGCTTCAAACCTAACATTCTTATTTTAATATTAATTTACTTTTAAGAGTGTTAATTATAGTTTCTAATAAAATAGCTCAAACCACAAGATTATCCACATAAATATGCATAACTTCTAAAGAACACCTTATCTCACGGAAGACCAATAAGTTTTTGACTTTTGAATCTTTTGAGCGTAAGACATGACAAGGATTTTGATCAACGAAGTTGATTTCCTTCCTGCTCAAAGCTTAGCTCTTCAGTATCATTGATCCTCTCCTCCGGCCGCCTCTGGTATAGGAGCTTCTGATTAAGTTTCAAAAACAGTTGACTTCAATCCTTTAATTTGTATTTTGTCCCAAGTGATTGATCATGAAAACAAATTTTCCAAAAAGGAGGTATTTGGATGGTTTAAACCTGTAAGTATTAAAAAGGGTCAGTAGTCAAAGCCTCTAGCCTGCTCAAAGTTCAAACTAATTAAAAATGGTCGGCAAGTGGAGGTTACATAGAGCGGACTGATAGTAGACCGAAATATTATAAATCATTAAAGTATCTGTTTAAATACCTGTTTTCTTCTAATAATAATAATAATAATCTAATAATTACACAAGCTTAACATGCTTATGAAGTTATCCCATATATATTTTGATGATTGATATTAGATTTTGTTTTTGGTAAATTGTTGGCGAACTTTAGTTTCATCAAACAATATGACAAGTTTTTAATTGACTTGACTATATATTTAGAATATTCGTACTTAACACTAAAAATCTATTTAGTTTACTATTTGGCTTATTTGTTAGTATTTAATACAGAGTACTGTTTACTTAAATGGTTCTTTTTTTAAAAGAAGTTCTTATGATTAGAAATTGAAATATACTTGAATTTTGCTTATTTGTAATTTTGTTTTATATATTTGAATCATATTTACTTGTACATCATGATGATTAGCAACAGTACTTCGGGTTGCAACTTTGCATGAATGATGTCCTTGTCATATTCATTTTGTAATTTGGACTCTTAAACAACTGTGCAATGGTTAATCTCTTGTTTGTTTAACAGACATTTTCAACAATTTTATTAACAAGGACGGGAAATTGAAGGAATCCGTTTCCAAAGATACAAGGGGCCGGTGTGCTTAGTTTGTATGAGGCATCTCACTTAGGCTCGCAATGTGAAGATATATTATTGCAAGCTATGGAATCCACACGAATCCATCTGTCAGAGTCAATGCCCTTCATGGCTCCGAAATCAAGTAGGGGTGTTGCAAAAGCATTGGAACATCCGAGGCACCTGAGGATGGCAAGGTTGGAATCCAGAAACTATCTTGTTAATATAGCAGGGAATGGAACCATAGCCTGCCTCTTCTTGACCTAGCAAAATTAGAGTTCAACATGGTTCAGTCACTACACCAAAGAGAGTTGGCTGAAATACACAGGTGAGCGATCTCAAATTCAATCACATTAATTATGTAAGAGTTGATGTATGTATGTAACAGCAAGAACTAAAACAAACTGGTAAATTTTGCATTGGTTTTGCAGGTGGTGGAAAGACTTAGGTCTTGTTGATAAACTTGGATTTGGTAGAGAAAGACCATTAGAATGCTTGCTATGGGCTGTGGGTATATTTCCAGAAACATGCTATTCCAATTGCCGAATTGAACTAACAAAGACAGTTGCTCTCTTATTGGTTATTGATGACATCTTTGACACTTATGGTGCATTAAGTGACCTCATTCTCTTCGCCAATGCAATCCAAATGTATGAAATAATACTTTCTGATCTCCAGAACTTATGATTTGAGCGTTTTCAGCCGCCTCCAGTATTAATTTAATTTACAATTCATAATGCAGATGGGATCTTGGTGCAATGGAGCATATTCCTGAATATATGAAGATATGTTACATGGCATTGTACAACACCACAAATGAATTTCCTACAGGGTTCTCAAAGAACACGGATGGAACATTGTCCCACACTTGAAAAGAACGGTATATATATGTTTTTTCGGATTAACTGCAAGAGAAATGACATATCCTAAAATTAAAGTAAGCGTTGATCTGTTTTAATTTGTTGCAGTGGATAGACATATTTGAAGCTCATCTAGCTGAAGCTAAATGGTACGATGCTGGATATGTGCCCACCTCAGAGGAATACTTAGCGAATGGGTTACCACTGGAGGCACCTATATGGCGTTGGTGCATGCTTTCTTTTTAATGGGTCAAGGTGCATGTTACTGAAGAAACTTTGGCAATGATGAAGCCATATCCCAATCTCTTCTCCTGCTCACGAAAAATTCTCAGGCTCTGGGATGATTTAGGAACCGCCAAAGTATGTAACTAATATCAATACCAATTTGTACATTCGGAAAGAACAAGGTTTTGTTTAAATTTTACAACATTATTTTTTTCTTGTCATTTATTATTATTATTATTTTGGTTAGGAGGAGCAAGAGAGAGGAGATGTTGCATCTAGTATCGAATGCTACATGAGAAAGAAGACAATTCCTATCAAGAAGAAGCGAGGAAACACATAAGGAAGCTTATCCGCAGCTTATGGGTAGAGCTCAATGGTGAGTTAAAGGCTCCATCTTTGCCTTCATCGATCACCAACGACCAACACTTCCCTGAACCTTGCCAGAACTGCCTAAGTGGTGTATCAGCATGGGGATGACACTAAGGCTTCCAGTGTCAGTGATTATGCACAAACATTGTTCTTCAATCCTCTGACCATGGAGGAGTAGCCATTGCCAGGTTCAGATCAATTGGGTTCAATGCAAGGTTACCAATTATAGACCTTTCAACTAAAAATTATATATTATCAGTAATCTCTGCAGCAGTACTAATTACAACAACATTGAAACTACATGACAACCGCAGAAGGAGTTGCCGGGTTCAGATCAGCGTTATTGTTGTTCCAATTGCACTGTCCTTTCTCTTGATGTTTACTAATGCTTTTTAAGTTAGGAAGGTTAAGCTGATTCTTGATTTACAATAATAGTTCAGATACAATTTGATTTCTGTAAGTTGTAGCTTTCGGAAAACGAAGTAGATGTCTCCAATGTTATGTCAACTTAACAAGTGTCTGGAATGCTTTAAACGTTTGTCTTCACATAGCCTTTCTCATTCCATTTAAATAGAAGTCTTAAGTATAACAGCCAACATCTGTTAGAAAAGTCACTCTTGTTCAACAGTTTCGAGGAGGGAAGGCCCATTGTGATAACAGCACCTTGTCCCATTTACAAATTTTGGGAAAGTCTTCACTTATGGCTTGGGCCTCCTCAAACCATAACCTGGCTCGACAACTGCCTGCTCGACAACTACCTGACTACTTAGATGGACAAGCCTTATAATCTAGACAATCTTTCAGCCTTCTATGACCTCCAAGGATTGGTGAAAAGTGGAGACAGGCAGTCATCCGCTATAAGTTAAAAGTCACTCACCGTCTATTTGATATAAAGGCAAGCAACTCACATAAAGCTCTCCGGCAAAAAGTGTATGCAAGCCAAAATTATGCATAATAACACTTTCTACATTCCTTTCAAACAAGAGGTACACTTAGCTAGCTCTACCAAGTTATATTTATACAAGATGAGTAACAAATATTACAAAACTAATTTATATCTTTGACGGGGATTGCTTTTGGGGCCTCAGTCAGCTTCTCAATAAGAAAAGGTAAAAGCTCTCCTTTATAAAACACAAGCGTACTCATTCTTGATTGAACTGAAAATGGATATTGAGTACACTTTGGTCCTATGTACTGCTGATGAATCGGTAGAGTAGATCTTGAGCACATGAACTAAAATAGAGTTCAATAAATGTGAGCAACTAGAAGTTAGATCTTAATTGGTCCTACGTGGCTCCCAAGATTGTTATTCACTTACCCATTATGAGTAAAGAATAGACCAAAAACAGACAGCCAAAGCACCAACACAATGCCCGGCAAATAACAAAGAGGCAACAGCCAGAGCAGCTTGGTTGCATCCTTCCACTTCCACTTCCACTTTCCAGAGTGTTTGCCAACGTATTTGTCATGTGTATGCGTGCTAATGTTGTATTAGTCTGTGAGTAAAGAGAGCGTAGCGTAGCGTAGTGTAGTGTGTGCGTTTGTCTACAAGTGAATGTGATCTCGTGAATGTGAGACAAGATGAGCCTCAATTTCCACAACATAGAAACCGGGAAACGTCTCGTTTGTAAAGGGCTTTTTCCTTTTTGGCCTTTTTTTAATCACTATTATACAAATTTTTCTCACCGAATACAGCCGTCACCATCCAACTACAAATCCAATTTCAAACACATTTCACGTGTCTACTGTGTTGTGTCCCTTCTTCTCTTTATTACAATATAATATATACTATTGTTTTTTTTTGGTGAATTGTGAGCAGCCAAAGTGAAGTGAAAGTCACAGATTTTGAGGAGGAGATGAATTGCATCATGTTCGAAAAGACACATGCGTGCATTCTACCACCTACTGACTGTGCAGGCAGGCACAGGGGCCTTCCTGTTTTTGCTCATTTTTCTGACGTATAATGCCATCATTTCTTGGATTGCTTTGCTTTGTTTTAATTTCAAATCTCAATATGAGCTGGCTTCGCTACCAAAATCACAATAAAGATACCCATTTTCCCTTTTTAACTACTTTGCTTGGATTTCTTGATTTCAATTGACGCAACTTTCCTTTGGATTTACCGCAAAAATATAAACAAAAATCACCACCAGTATCGTTATCATCAAAGCTTACATAATCTAATCTTCAAATTCAATAAATAGAAACATTTTTAACATCTTTTTAATTAACTTTTGTGTTTCTATTTCCTTTCTGAAGGTAATTCACTGACTCTTGCACAAAATGACCATATGGGCCCTAAGTGTAGGTTGAATGATTAGGATTTAGAATAGAAAATTGAAAGTCTACGAGGCAGAAGAAACAGCTAGGAGCTAACCTACTATGTGAAAGAAGAAGAGAAACATATAATTAATGAGATGAAGTAATCATTTTAATCTTTCTTCTCCTATTCACTGAAACCAAACCTACCCACTGCAAGAAATACCATTTATGTCAAACCCACCAAGTGCATTCAATTCTGGCGTTAATGTTCAGCGGCAACCAATTCAATTCAATCTTACTGCCAGAAATCACACTCCTGCCAGTACCACTCCTTTATCACCAGTTTTTTATCCATGGTTAATACTATTCAATATGAAACAATAATATACTTGGCACTGTGTTCTGTAAGATCTCAGAAAACAAAATATTATGAGAGTGATGGGAGGTGGGGAGTGTGGACGCAGCATGTGAAATTATAGTAATGAGTACAGTGGCATGAGAAGGAGCTCTAAAATTGGTCTGTCAGAAACTTTACAAAGTTAAAATAGAGTGAGCATCAAACCTTCCTGGATGTGCTTGATTAAAAGCCTACAAGTAACACATGATTCTGTCCGTACAATTTTCGTATTGTATTCATTTATTATTCTTATATTATTTGAAATATAAAATCAAAACACTTATACAAAATAGATGTAGCACTCTTAAATCATATATAGCAAAACTGTTATTTCTCCTTGTTTCTAAGAACACCAATCCATTCAAGTTCAGTTACCAAGATCAGACAAATTAAGTTGGGTTTTTGGGAATGTGTTAACTGGATTACTATGCAGATTAAAAGTCAATAACTTAGGAGTTACAATCATTGACAAAGAAAAATGATGCCAAACTATCATCACTAGAAATTAGGGAAATTTACTCTGACCCCCCAATTAGATTTCAAGAAAACACTTAACCCCACACTTTTCTTAAACTAACACTTATCNCTAGAAATTAATAAAAATTGGACCACCCCTACAGTACCTGCCCTTTGCCCTTGCCCCATTGGCCATTGCCAATGGAAATATCTACAAAATATCCTCTTTCTACTTGCCCAAATCCATTCCCAAACATGGATTGCACAATGTTCTACACCACTAGCATTTTACCCAATAAAAAATTACTCAATAATTTGGCACACATCTCAAGAACCCTAAATTTGATTTGAACATTGAATCCCTTTTATTTTATTTTATTATTTTTGGAATTAAATTCCCAACTTTAAAGAGACATGGCATTGTATAGTGCGCTTGTACTGCCCAGCTGGCTCTTTGTCAGCAAAGTAAAACAAAAAACAAAGGCGATAAAGTTTTCTCACTTACTCTCTCCCGTGTCATATGTACTGTAATCATCTTCTTCGGCAAGCCACTCTACTCTCAAAGCAGACACGTGGCGAACTGATAACGGAAGTAGATTGATTTACGTACGCTGGAAGGTGTGGATCTTGTTTTGTTAAACAGAATATCAAAGGGTTGTGAGGGAAAGCGGGAGCCTTTTAACCCGTACTGCCAGTGACAACTGGACACATAAGTGAAACAGCTGTGATTGTCCACATGCCGTGGTGTGATTGGTTGGAATGTGCATTCCTATCGCATTCTTTTTTTTGTAGATAGCGACATGTCGTACCGAGTGCTGCCCCACAACTGCACACAGTGCACAGCTTTGGCCAGCTAAGTGAATGTGAATCGATGCATAATAGTAACGGCTACATTTTTAATTTGGCTAACTTGGAAATACGTTGATGTATGGAATCCTATGTGGCGGATCACGTGGCATAATGACCACGCCGACGTGGCCAATGAGATAGTGAATGACCGATTGGCATGGTGCTTGCTAGAGAAGCCAATAGAATTGGCTATAAATTGCGGGTGTCTTGTGTGGTCTCTACAGAGCGTTTCAGAGTAGAAGCTTCACTCACTTGCCTCTCCCTGCTCACTTTCTCCCTTTTTCTCATCTTTTCCAAATGGCTAAAATGTCTGTGATTCTCGGTTTCTTTCTGGGTTTTGTTTTGTTGGGTTTGGTTAGCTCAGCAAAGTTTGATGAGCTTTACCAGCCAGGCTGGGCTCTTGATCACTTCACTTATGAAGGAGAGGTTCTGAAGCTTAAGCTTGATAACTTCTCTGGTATAAAAAAACATTTTATTTTTAAGAAATTTTGTTTCTTTGATTGATGTTTTAGTATTAAACAACGGTGAACTGGTGATTTCAGGTGCTGGGTTTGGATCCAAGAACAAGTATTTGTTTGGGAAAGTCTCCATACAAATCAAGCTAGTAGAGGGTGATTCTGCTGGAACCGTTACTGCTTTTTATGTAAGTATTAATCATATCTTATCAGATATGAAAGAAAAGATTATTCTTTTCGTTTTCTTCTTGAAGCTATTTGTGTTTTACATTAAACTCATTTCTTTCATGTGCTGCTTATTGAGTAGAGTTGGTAACAACTCAGCTTGTGTACTTCTGGGACCCCAATTAACAATGTTGAATGTAATTACCCAAAGCATTTGAACATCGTTGGATGTTGAGAAAAATGAAGTTTGGCGCTATCCGTATTTGTGAAAAATAGGCTAATACATAGACCGTACTACAACTTATACTAGTAACCAGCTACCCACTTCTGTCCCCCTCGTGAACTTCATTAAGGTCCATTAATTTTGCATTTACTATCTCAGTCCTCATCTCAAGTTACAGTTTACCTTTTGCCAACTGGCTTGAATTACCAGTAAGTAGTACCAAAAATCTATGTTCTTGAATTTGGGATCATATTATACAGTGACCATCAGTTGCTTTACTCCTTTGTTTCGCGATGCTAACTTTATTTTGTGGGTTTCTTAACCTTTTTTTTTTTTTTTATTTTAACGCAGATGTCATCAGATGGTCCAACTCACAATGAGTTTGATTTTGAGTTCCTGGGGAACACCTCAGGTGAGCCATACCTGGTCCAAACCAATGTGTATGTGAATGGTGTAGGTAACCGTGAGCAGAGATTGGACCTCTGGTTCGACCCAACCAAGGACTTCCACACCTATTCCCTCCTCTGGAACCAGCGCCAAGTAGTGTAAGCATAGTTCTAGTTTCTCCTCACTCTGAAGTACACATGTATAGATAGATGTCTAATATTATATTAAAACAAGCATATTAGCATGTTGGTGAATGTTTATGTTTGTTTTTAATCTTCAAGGGACTGAAAAGCCATCTGAATAAAGGGGGTAGTGCTGGGGACCTATCATAAGCCTCGCTCATGTGTGCCCAGTGGGCGACACTAGATTTTACTTGGTATATAAAAGTCCAAAAGAAAAAAACAAACCCACATAAAAGGGTACGAATCTTGTATGACATATGCATGTCGATGGGGTCCAACTATGGATTTACAGAGCTGCAGGAAGATGTAACATATAAACTTGCTTATATATGACTTTGGCTTGTAGCAATACAATAATACCAACCAACCCCATACGGTAACTTTAATGAATCCTGCCGCTCTCCCTCGTTGGGTGGGCTAATTTTCACCTATTTTTAAGTGAATTAAAATATATATATTATGCTTTTAACTTTGGATAGGAGTTATCTTGCATATTGTGTTTGTAATTTTGGTATCTGATTTTCTTTTATTCTTTATTTATTTATTCATTTGTGTTGATTTTGTTCAGGTTTTTGGTTGATGAGACCCCTATAAGAGTGCACACCAACTTGGAACATAAAGGAATTCCCTTTCCAAAGGACCAACCCATGGGTGTTTACAGTTCAATCTGGAATGCTGATGACTGGGCCACACAGGGTGGCCGGGTCAAGACTGACTGGACCCATGCACCCTTCGTTGCCTCCTACAAGGGCTTTGAAATTGATGCATGCGAGTGCCCAGTCTCGGTTGCTGCAGTTGATAATGCTCAGAAATGCAGCAGTAGTGCCGAGAAAAGGTACTGGTGGGATGAGCCAACATTATCCGAGCTCAGCTTGCACCAAAACCACCAGCTTCTGTGGGTTCGAGCCAATCACTTGATCTATGACTATTGCGCTGACACTGCTAGGTTCCCTGTCACTCCCGAGGAGTGTGTGCACCACCGCCACTAGTGGTGATGTTGTTGAAGGTTATTGGCTATGAAAATGTTCTGGGGTTGTTCTGTAAAAAAAGGGATGGAAAGATCGAAGTCTCATAAACATGTACTCCATGTTATTTTGTTCATTTTGTTTGTAGATTGTATGATAGTACTTTAGTTTAATGTGAATTTTAATTTTCCACTTGCCACAACTACTAGATTATGGGTCCATAGTATAAAGCTTAGTTTACATTCTATTCACCTACTGCCTCATGAGACCAATGGGGATTTCAGAAACTATAAAGCCAGCATTAAGCAGAAGAAACTACTGAATTTCTTGTGCTGTGGAGCCCAAAACATTTGTGATTAAAATCGGTGGAGCGCTCCGTTTCTTGTGGATGAGGATGTCCTTCGATTTGAGGTCCCCTCGAGATTGGAGAAACATATTCATTCAGCTGCTAAAGTGGGCTCTTTGTTGACCAATGTGGACCATGGTTTGTCAATAATATGAAAATCAATTGATGCTAATAATGTACAAAGTGCTAAAGATAGGGAAATGAGTGAGACCACTAAAGCCGGATTGCTTTTCACAAATTAGAATA